>JBBPLT010000810.1:0-12699 GCA_038089955.1 Strobilomyces dryophilus | reverse complement strand
TTCGTCCCATCGCGTAGTATTCATTTATTCGACTACCTGTTACCACGTGGTTCGCCGCTGTCGTTCCCGAATATTCTTCCAGCCAGGATCTCTCTTCTTTATTGACAAGCTTTCTGATTTCCACTCGTGCTCGCAATATCGAGAAGATCTCGTTGGGTCAATATTTCATTTCGACGACGTCCGTGACATCCGTCCAGTCTCCGACTCCCTGCTGCCATTAACTCTACTTTGGGCTGGCACGCCTCAGGCAGAATCACCCCAAACAGGCTGCTCCAGCTTCTGTAAATATGCAGGTCGCTCGGTAACCGCAGTCACACCCAGTTCCATCGATCGCCTGTGACGTTACCCGCACGCGTTATGCATCGACGTTCTCGATTCAGAGATCGAGATGGAGTCCGTGCCTGCCATGGCCGCCTACTTTTCCCCCATAGCACCTTGCCCCGAGTTCTCCCTGCATTTTTGGGAATGTCCGGGTTTGAGTTCCTGGATCTTTTGAGGAATACAAGGAACGGTGGGACGACGTATGCAGACGAGCCAATGAAACTCTTACTGAGCGTCCTTGATCGTTTTCCTGTTCGCCTGACCAATGTCATCTGACTCGACGCGAGCTTGTCGTGGCGAATTGTTATTGAAATATTTGGATGCGTCCATTCAGTCACTGTGGCTTGGGGTTCTGTCAGTGCAAATCATATGTACGTATGGTGTTGGTAATTTCGCTACCACGTGGTTAATCGATTCGATCCACCATCGCGAACGGCGCGCCATCGAAGTAAGCATTCCTGAGACGGAGACATTGATGTCAGATGTTCAAATTTGTCGATCGACCAGGCGATGTTACATTCAGGATAATGGAACTACCTCAATTTAAACACTGCAAGGGGCGCGAGCAAAACCACAAGCCTCTTCAGGCTCACAAGGGACCGACCATAAACGATTAAACTTTGCTGGAGAAGATACAGTTCAATCGCCATCCAGATGCCTCAAGGCACTAAAATGTAATCCATGAGCTACTAATCAACGATGTCCGAACGTGGTCCGAGCACTCGAGAGAAGAGTGAAAGAAAGAAGGATAGTCCCGTTCGCGATGTTGAGCACAAACGAAGAGCAGACTTGGGCGCGCAGAAGAGACGGATGAGAGCTAGACATGAACGCCGAATGGTCGCGTCAAGGGGCCATTCATGGCGCAACCATTCATCATCCATATTTAGCACTCGACCATGTCTACTACTCACTCTGGCCTGCCGTCCATTCATACCTACAGAAAGTGGTGCCTTCCGCGGCACGAGCCCCACAACGCTACCCAAGCGTCCAACTATTTTATCTACAGTACTTGGGATGGTCAGTCTTGACGGGCCAGTCGATGACTTCTTCCTTTCGAAGGTTGTCTCGGCACTAAGGTAGAGTTGTCAGTAGACGGAAAATAGTGGAAGTAAGGATCGACGGACCAGAGAAGACGGGTGGAATGATCTACAAACTGACAAAGTCCCTCCCTGGACAGTCGAGCGTCGGCGAAGCACTGATGCTGAGACCTTATCGACAGCCCGGCCGACTGCTAGCACGGAAACGTAGAGCGTGTCACGTTTTCGTAGCTTGTCTGAACCAAAGTTTCAGCGTACGGAACCAGCATGTTCATGGAAAACAACCGACACATCATCGACAAAGTTGATTTACGATAACGTCAGATTGTCGAGAGCTGGCATGGGCGCCAGAAGACTCTCGCACTTCTGCATGCATGCTTCGAGGGATACAAAGGAACTCAATTCAGGCAACGATGTTCAGGTCTCTGAACTTGCGTGGATGTTAACACTGGTCAGATAAAGACCCACATGGTTGGATCGCGAAAGTACTTACGGGGAGACCGCAAAGGAGGTCGAGTTGACGCAATTGAAACATGCATGTCTGTCGGCAGTTTCGTCCGAGTCTCAGACTCCCCAAGGTGGATGACGGACCAATTCTGTAGGCGATATGAAGCTGGTAAGCATCAGCCACGACAGCATGATAATGGCGTACCGTTGTGTGAATTTCCATCTGCAATAGTAACAGCATACTTGTTTAACAGAGGCGAGTTGCATTTTTCATACTGTCAGCATCATCGACATTCGTCTACGAGTACCGTCGTGAGCAGGGCAGTAATTGGGACGATGTAACACACTATACTTCGGAACCATGGTTACCGAACCTTGTGACGGGAGCGAGGTAGAACATATAATGCTTCCATTCTGAGTACAGACTCCGTGTTAGCCGTCGATCGCGCTCAGATGAACAATCATTACCGTACCTCATCCCATCAATTCAATGTCCTTCCCACGCATTCCAGGCTTCCTTCGTTGTTTGATTGGCAGATGCAATGTCCGGATGCGGCGCTACCGGTCCTAGCTTGAGCGGAGCGAACCCTTCCAGAGCGGCTAACTGGCTCATTCTGAACAAGGTGTACCTCCAACAAAGTTTCGGTCTTGGCACCGGTGACCCTCGTCCCGTGACATTCCAGCGTCTGCTACACCTTGAACTGAATCGATGATCAATATGCGTGTCAATCGGTCGCGACGAGTACTAACTTGCAGCACTCCGCGAGCCGGTCAACCAGTCAAAGCGCTGCTCGCCCATTTGCAAGTACAGTGGATGTATGGTCCGAGTGACAGTAAAGCTGTGTAAGCCGCAACTGCTTCCTCGTGATTTCCAGCATTTGATGCGTCATCACCATCCTTCACCATTCTGCGCCTGTTCGTCCATTCTGATGGACGACATCAGGCTTTCATCCGAACTGCAAGACGAGACTTACTAGTAAACCAGTCGGAGAGGAATTGATTCCTCAGCTCCCTTGCATTGCTTTCTATCTCTCGAAGCTTCTTTGCCGCGTCGACCGGGCTTCGAACTGGTACATTTGTTCGCGTATACGGATCGCGAATTGATGTTTTTGGTTGGCTCGTTTCAGCAGCATGATTTCCTCGTCTAACAGAACGGTCATCAGGTAAGCGCGAGCGACTGCGGTAAGGAACGTACGCAAGAACTAACCTTACTTCTCAGCTGCAAGTCAAGCCGAAATACTGCAGCACCTCCGTCTCCTTCCCATACCGAGAGGATGTGGTGACCAGTTCGTTGCAAAGTTTCTCATTTGCCTGTAAGTTGCATGATTTCGTTGTCTGAGACACGCGGCCATCATGGTCTACAGAGTATGAGCGACCTTGGTGATGCACGTACTTGCTTTGATCTTCTGTGCTTTGTGCTCGTCGACTGCATGTTGAGCTTCGCCAGGGTCGCGGTTATGTTTCTCGTTGGCTTGTTCAAGGTGCGCGATGTCACTGTCTGATGGACATGGTCGTCCCACGAAGCGCGAGCAACTGCAGCCATGAACGTACTGGCTTTCATTTTCCATGACTCGGTCTGTTCCTTTTACTCGTCGAGTGCAAGTTGAGAGTGGGCAGGCTCGCGACGGAGCGTCTCATTGATTGCTTTGAGCTGCGCGTTTTCGTCATCCATCAGACAAAGTAATCAACCGAGCACGGACGAGGATGGTAATGAATCGAACATAGCGACTTGTCCTGCTCCTCGGCAGCATGCTGAGCATTGCCGAGTTGGATACTCATTTCGGAGCGTACGTCTGCCACGCATGATGTCTGAGGAAGTGGTTCGCTACAGAGTCAGAGCCACTGGACGGACTAGAGGCTACTTACATATGAGGGGGAAGTATATCTCCAAGGTTCCGGATAGAAACCACCGGTGTGGCTGTACTGGCCGCGAGGTCAGAGACCAGATCGGGTCTTTGAGTTGGATGACAGGTCCGATGTTGTTGCGTGGTAGTGTCCCACAACGAGACTAACGAACCAGCCGAAGTAGCAAGGAATGTACCATTGCTTGCGACAGCGATACACCGCACCTTGTTGGTAGCATGAATGGTCCATTTTAAGAGGATCTTGCCGGTCAAGGAGTCGAGACAGTGGGTGTTGCCATCGCGAGACAGTCTTCAGTGCTTGCAATGAGGTACAATACTCTTCTCTGACGAGAATATGTTGATATTCGGCGTCCAACTCAAGGAATTGGAGAGCCGCCGCATGTTCAGATAAATCGATGTATTCTAGCCCCATGCGGCCATCACGTTTCAAGAATGTCTGTGGACTGCCCAAAATTGCCCTGGTAAGCTCGTTGAGGTCACATTGTTCAACCAGTTCAGCCTTGGTTACAAGCAAGGGTATTGATCCTTCATCATGTCATTCCGTAAGAACGGGGTGTAGCCGAAGGGAGTTAAGGTCAAACGAGGCGGCCGCAAAGCGAGGTCACTTCTGGACAGCGTGGGGCATGACCTCTGGAATGATAGGCTGTTTAATAAAGGAGCGGAAGGCGGCCATAAGAGTGTATCAATGCTCAGGAAAGGAAAGGAAACGTTCATGGGTTCCATGGCGTTCGGAGAGGGAGGATGAGAGACGTTTGACATCATGGAAGAGGCCACAGATAGCATATCCATCGATGGGAGTGTACCAGAGACTTTCTTGATCGATTCGCGGAGACTCGCGACTACGTCGTCCAGCGCCCGTTTGCTTGTTCTGCGAGTGCTCCAGGCATGAGATGCGAACGTCCTGAGTTTGTATGCGTCCGCACAGTCATCGACCTAATGCGCGAACAGCTCGTTGTCCGGGTAATGATTACAGGCGGGCGGCCGAGTGCTTCCAACAACTGAAATGCGGTCCTTGAGTGAGACGACATCCGACGCGATGGCAGCGACTTTGAGGGTCGCCTTGACTACCCGGTAACGTCTTCCACGCGAGCAAGAACCCCGGTACAACTGAGAAGGCTCCTTTGCGAAGCGCCGAGCCAGTGGATATAACGACGCATAGCACGTGCGGAAGCGGAGCGAGTCGAGTGGTAGGGACGCGATGAAATGAAATCATGCGATAGAGATTGGAGCAGCGTGCGGAGAAGAGGGCAGATTGGGAGTGGAGCGGACTGAGGACAGCCGACGAAGTGGCTGACCTTATATACGCAGAGATGATTGAAGTGTGGAATCCTCGGGGCTCCGTCAGCCAGTGGATTGAATTTTAAAATCGAGAATATGATCGGTCTCCTGCATGGCATCTGTCATCGTATGGCTGGCCGTGTGAAACTCAAAGACAAAGTTCAAGGCTGAGATCATTGTTTGTAACGTCTGTAAAGGTTCAGCGTTAGCACCTCAGGCTAGCGAGACCGGCTGGCCGCATGTTTTCGTGCGCCATGACTGCTTAGTCCAGCTAGCTTGAAGTGCCACCAACAGTTTGTTGCGCTCAGCAAGCGGCGCGGCCCGACGGGTTCACAGCCTGAATTTATTCAGCTCCGAGTCTCTGATCGGATCATGCACCAAACGACAAGTATTCAACATTAATATTCAATCTTTAGTACGAAGTTCGATACGCGACCTTGAAGCCGAAGACGCTGATGTCGGCGCTATCTCAGTCCACTTGCCTCATAGAACGGTCTGGTCACCAGACTACCAGCATACGTCGGAACTGCAGACCTGGTGATCCCTGCACAATTCTCACGCATTCATCCACTGAGTTCATTCCTCAAGTGCATGAAAACGAGATCGACCCGCGCACCAAAATGCGTAAAAGCAGCTTCGACGTCGACAGCACCCCACGGCGGCGCCACTACAAAGGCCAGAGTGACCCGTGCGTCAGAAAGTGCGAAAACGACCCCGACAGCTCGGACGGTGCTACAAGACGACGTCGCCTCTTATTCTCTACCAGGCAGCACTAGTACCGAATTGACTCCCCCACGACTCTTTATCCCATTCCTAACTGGACCCAGCTTGGAGCGCATCCCAGATGACGTCCTGCGCGAAATTCTGTCTCATTTGTCCATTCTCACTGAGGCTCAAGCCTTGTCCGGAGGGTGCTCTTCCCTTTCCGCTGCCACCATCACCCGTCCGCGAACACTCCGCGCGTTGTCGAAAACATCTCGGCTCTTGCGATCGCGCTGCCTTGCCATGGCATGGGAAAGCCTTGAACTCTATAGTGCTGACCCTGCTAGGCACAGGTGGCATTCGTGGGAGGGGGCGCTCGGCGAAATGACAGAGACTGTCATTCGTGTGCTGGAAGCGTCTCCGTACCTGTTTCCTTTGATCCGGTTAGTAAGGGCAAGTGTTCTAGCGACTGGCAACTGATTCGTTTTTAGGACGGTGTCCGTCATTTTGACGTTGTTTCACTCCGCCACGATTGTTCCGGCACTCGCAACCTGTCTCGAGCTGATGCCTAACCTTGCTACCCTTCGAGGTACGCTCTCTATGGCGCCCCAGCTCATGATTCACATTCGCCAGTCTTGGGGTGCTCGCCGCGGATGAAATCAGTTATCAAGCGCGCGTTTAGAAACAAAAAACTTCCTACTGTGTCGAGGATCACTCTAGATTACCAATACGAGCAAGATCCAACAAACGAAGTTATCAAATCTTGTCCAAACGTCGAGAAAATAACGTACATTCGTGGAAATGCGAAAAGGGTTACCAAGGGTCTCATCGAGGGAAATGCTCGCCACGTGCGCGTACTAAGAGGCATTTTCCATGAAACCAGTTACCTCACGCGTACGTTGCGATGTTGTCAACGAAGGGGGTAGCCCATTATTAGTTCGTTGACAGAATTAACCGAGCTGCTTCCCAACTTGAAGCACGTTGGTGTGAGATTAGGAGTGAGTGAGCCTACTCAGCATGTGGTGTATAAATGTTAATGAACTATCTAGGAGGACCTAGCACCGCTGGCTGGCTTTCCCCTTGATACCATCGAGTTCGAGGATCGGGGCATTTGGATGCCGGATACAAGCGTCAGTGCGCACGTCAAACGGGCGATCGAAATTTTGAAGGCGAACAAGTCGAAAGCCAATAAGACTGTGCTGTTCACAAAATGGCACTATAGGAGAAATGTTGGCGAACAAGTATGCTGGACGAGGGAATTCATCAAGGTGTAACCGTGGTGACACCTATTGCTAATGGTTGCTGTAAACCACCACTGTAGGTGAATGTCAAGATGACGTCGTTCGTACCAATAATTTTTCCTGACTGCTGGAGCGGGTAAACCTTAATTTGGTGAACAGATTATATAGAAAACAAATCCCTGGGTATCCATATAGCATTTCTCGCTTGCACAACTGAAATGACCAATGACTAATTGATTTGATCATATTCCCTTCACCACTAACCTTGTTGGAACCAGAAATCCATTCCAACGTCTTCACGGCACTGCACGATCTCCCGCGCCCAGTAAATTATGTGTAAGCTCAGCTTGATGGGAAAAGACCCCAGGTCGATCAACCTGGACTATGTCGCATAGGAAAATTGTTAACGACGTTCATCAGCAAAATGTCACCGTACTGCGCAGACGTCACAGACAGAAAAACACTTCAGCTGACCGATTTTCATCAGCTATATCTTTTCTGTCTACAGGCGGGCTAACTGTTGTACAGACGCTGACGGATCTATTCTCCGATGCCTCGCAGGTATCTGACAGACACTGTAGATGTACTTTCGACATCGTACCATGGTCGAAAGTCCTCTAAACTGGTATTTCTACATATTGGAATATCAGGTTTATGACTGCTCAAAAGTTGATGCCTCAACATCTCCGAGTCACGACCATCTATCAATATCACAGCGTGTTGACCAGGTTCAAGCCATGTTTATATCGCCGTTCATCGCAGGTCATGGACCATGCCAGTGTGGAGGCCGGTCATACCTACATGCTACGATTTGACCAAGCCAGGCAAAGAGAAGTAAAACTTACATGCGGGTCCCGAACTTACGACCGTACTGGCTATGCATGTCGTATCAGCGCCCATGGTATTCTGGCCAATGTTATAAACCGACAGTGATTGGCAAGCCACATTTTTTCCGTGGGGACTTAAGGGAACATGTTGCATCGCTCGTCCATTACGAGAACTGCGTGACGCGGAACAGCTTGGCGTCAGCGAAACAGTACCCCGTCGACTCCAGACCAATCTAACTCACGCACTCTCGACTCACAACATGTACTTCCGCTTCGCTGCTCTTCTCCTCGTCGCTGCCCTCGCTGCGGTCGTTGCCGCGGCGCCCAGTGAGCTCGAAGCTTGTGGTGGCTCCTCTTCGTGCAACACAGGCCCGATCCAGTGCTGCCAACAGACCCAACAGGCCAAATGTCCCACCTCGTCATGCTCGCGCTTGTTGCGCTAACCGTGGTTTACGCTGCAGTCGAACCCCACCACGCTCAACTACTCCAGCGGACTCCTCAGGATCGCCCCTCCTGACCTCGGAGCCCTCTCAGGTCTTGGGTGCTCCTCGATCACCGGCGTCGGACTGGGAACCGGCTCTACTTGTACGGCCCAGACTGTGTGCTGCACCAACAACCAATTCGTGAGTAGACCTCCTTGCTCGAGGATATCAAGGAGAAGGCTAGCCGGCGGTGCCAGGCCCTTCCCCTGCAGGAGCACATCAGAACACTGCTTGCACCGCATACTGAACAGGCTCACTCCCATTGTTATCCCAGTGTGCTTCAACTTTGGAAGCAGCCCAACCACGAACCGATCATCGCTCACAACCTCTTCGCTGATGACAGCAGAACCTATGCGTAAGGAAACTGGGATGAAGAGCACCCCTAGTATGCGCAACTGGTCCAGACATCGAGACAATATTTCATTGTATGCGCAATGTAGAGCGATATTCTTAGAAATACTGAGTGGATTTTTTGCCCTCAGACGCGTGCTTGATAGCTGTCTCCTTCCGAACGTCGTAGAGCATGACTGTCAAATGTGAATCATGAGCTGGTTTGGAAACGTAGCTTGACAGGTTGCGAGCTCAAGAGAACGGAACTGCGTCAAAACGACGGACGCGGTGCTAAACAATGATCAGTTGTCAATTGTCAGCGCAACAGCCTCTTGCTAACCGGATCAGAGGAAACGGGTATGGTCATGCTTGTAAGTCCCAGTCGTTAGCCGATCACCCTATCCGATATGAGTGCTTGCCAAGGTCCACTCCGCAGAGTGAGGCAATGCCACCACCACAAGTCTGGATGTCTGCGACAGCGCGCGGAAGACACACGAACCATGCTTCAGCGAGAGTGGGCAGATAATTTCGTGCAGGACGTCGTCTGGGATGCGCTCCAAGCTAAGTTCGGTTAGAAGTGGAATAATGAATTGTGGAAGGACTGGCCCTGGCGTTTCCGTCTGGTTCAGAACCAGAGACCGCGTAGCCATCGGGTTGACGTGAAGTTCCGACTCGGAAGCTCCCACCCAAACGTGCCAAGCCACTAGACTTGGCGTTGCTACTCTGACTGGAATGCGACTTGAATGAAACAACCATTGGCAGATCACCAACGACGACTCCGCACGCAGCTTATGCTGGATTCGACGGTCATTGGGCAGTCGGCACAGTGACATTTGTCAAGGAGCACGCGTCACGAAGTTGGAATCTGAAGTCAGTGGGGTTGTCGTTGTCACTCGACGTTCAACAGTGATCGGCTCAGAGTCGGCGACAGTTCAAAGACGCTGTGTTGATGCGGTTCCCATCAGGATGCAGGTTTAGCGCTCGACAACTTCCCGGACTCCATCACCTACTCTCACCGCTAGTGATGGGCCAGGCCCGGCCTCAAGCCCCGAGCCGGGCCAAGCTGGGCCCCTATAGGCCAAGCCTAGCCGGGCCTGATGTATGGGCTTCAGGGGGCTCGGGGCTCGGGCTTCATATGTTGGAGGCCGCGAGCCACGGCCTGAGCCGGGGCCTTAGACCACGCGATGGAATTTGGAATCCGGCAGGTGCCGACCGCTGTACAGTAGAGAGAATTTTAGCTCTGACGTTAAATGCTTCCGCTGCAGCGGTACCACCGTCCAAATGGAGGGAATCGGGTCCAGCGGCGTCAGTGAGGAGCTGGGTCCCAGGCCCAAACGGGCAACATTACCGTCGGCAAAGCTGCGCGACACCGCCAACGCAGCCACACCAGAGCTGCACTCCCACTGTCAAGCCAAATCAAACGGCGATGTTTCTTCACCTGCCAACTCAGACGCCGGCTCCCCTCCTCCAACCTCACTCTTGGCCTCCCACAAACGCAAGAGGACTGCCATCACCAACCTCCTTGACTCAGGTGATGAAGACTGTGCACCATCTCGGTTGACTAAAGGTCAGTACTACCATAACTTAACCCAACAACTGATGCCTTAAACAGCACACATCCCAGGTAAACAGGTGGCGACATCCGATGGGCCCCAAGCTATGGTGCAACGTGAAAGAGCAAAATTGGGTAAGTCTTTTCACTTACCACCGCACAAGTCCGCTGATACATACATACTTCCAGTGATCAAAGTGCCTGTGCCCAGGCCAGTAACGACATCTGACGACCATCAAGCTATGGTACATAAAGAAAATGGTATGTGTTATGCTTGGTCTGGGTAGGGCCGAGCGTAGCCTCAAATGGCAAGGTTGGTCAAGGACAAGGACGAGGGTTTGACCTAGGGGGCGTCCTCTAGGGTCAAGGGTTCGTGCTCCAAGGGGGCTTCCTCAAGGAGGGGTCAAGGGTTTGGCCGGGAGAGGCGCGATCGAGGGTTCGAGGGAGTGTCCACTCAAAGTAGGACGGGGACTTAGAGAGTCAAGGGTCAAGGGCAAGCAGGTGTATTCCAAGAGGGTACTCGAGGAGGTTTAGCTTAAGGGAAATACACGAGCAAGCAAGGTCTTAAATAGAGAAAGAAAAGAGTATGACTAAGCGGATGAGTCAGAAGAAGTCTGAATGAGTCATCCGCAGCAAAGGACGCGTCAGCGTATTAGTAATACAATGGAAGGTCGTGGAATGTGTTAGAACGTTCCATCGGTTCCGAAGAAGCAAGAACTAAGAAAAGAACAAGTCGAGTCACCGGGTTACGCCGGCGGAGTGCGAAGCGGAAAGAGAAAGAAAAGGAATCGTAACAGTATGTCTCTGTTCCTGTCATCTGTTACCGTGCTGATCTAGCCCAATTGTAGTGTCTGCCCCAGTGTCCTTGCTCCTGTCACAAGACATCATCAGATCGGACGGGCTACTCAACAACATCTCTGTCCAGGATATTGATGACATCCAGAAGACTCATCGTGAGCAACGAAGCCGTGATGTCGACCAGTTCTTTGATACACCATACACACATGCTAGTGATGGGAAGAAATGTCAGCACTGCAAATTATGTTCTAAGCCTACCCATCCCACAGCCCTTGTCACTGAGCTCTCGACATTACGCCAGCACTTAGAATCAGCTCATTGGGCTGAGTACTTGAAATGGGCGAAGGCAAACGGTTTTGTCTTGATGCTACCCAAGGACAGGAAAGCACAAAAGAGTGACAAGCAAATGAGTCAGCAAAGCCAGCTTGACTCCCACCTTCAGCCCATTATCTCCAATGAAAAGGTGCTCCCATATAGTGACAAGCAGTTTCATGATGCAGCAATTGAATGGCTGGTGAACACGGTGTAGAGCTCCAGAGTGCTCTACAGTGGTATCCACCTATTCCCCCACCTTCCAGGCCTTGCCTGATGACCACCAGACCATCCCCGAGCCTTCCATGACACAGAAATCGATGGACCAACACTTTTTACTGTGGTCTGACCATTCTCGGCCCATGTCCGACACCTCGGGCCAACAGTCCGACAGACCGACACTTTTTCCCATGGTCCGGACTACCTTCAGTCCAACCTCTAGAAGACCGATGCTCTCAGTCTAATAGTCCGATGGGGCCAACACTTTTTCCCATGGTCTGGTCAATGTCCCCTATGTATCTGACAGCATGTCAAACATCTACTTAAGGTCTTTAGTGTATTTACACATGTATCTCCCCATCTCCCCTTAGTTCCCTTCTACTACCATTCTACCACCGCTTTTTGGACCTCTCAGACAGCCTGAAAACCACCCAAGAACACTCCTCCCTTCACCCTCGACCTCTTCAGCATAGTCTGCACTTCTGGACTTTCGAACTCCAGTTTCCTGCACCTTTAGACCAAGCATTGGTCCATTTCCTGGCCTCCAGGACTTCAGCAAACAAGTTGGGCCCCCTATTGGGTTGAGCCTATCGCTCCCAAGACCCCTCACATCAATTCCTGGGTGTCATTCCACACCCACTTAGTATTTTACAATGGACCAACCTATCGCAGCCCTCGAGCATCTGACTTTTCAACACATGATCAACATTGCTGTGTGTGCCACCAATGGTGTGAAGATTCCAAGTCGAAAGGGTACCCGAGAAGCAATCATCAACTTGTTCAAAGAGCACATGGTCAAGTTGCGAGAACAGCTCTTGGTAAATATAACATTCTGCTACTCATACACAATGTCTTGGCTCACCAAAACTTTTTAGAGCGACGCTGTACCTGGACGTGTCAATTTGACATGTGACGCATGGCAAGCCATGAATATGGATGCCTACTTTGTGGTGACTGGATCTTGGATGTGTCAAGTCCGGGTCCTCCAGACACAAATCCGGTCGGGGTTTCTTAGAAAGGGGGTAAGCATAGAGGTGGACCGAGGGTCCGAGGTAGATAGAGTCGGAGGTTACTTAGGGATTAGGACCTTAGCGCAGGACTTATGTGTCGCACTCTTGCTCAAGTCCAGTCCTTGGTTGATCAGAGGTTCGAGATGATAATTGGAGGATTAGGGGGTGAGTAGAGTGAGATCGACTGGAAGAGTGGAGAGGAGACTAAGTTGATATTCGTACTGAGGTTACATGGCGGAGGACGTAGGGTTTAAGTACTAAGGAAAGGTCGGAGTCCG
>JBBPLT010000809.1:0-12707 GCA_038089955.1 Strobilomyces dryophilus | reverse complement strand
GTTGGGGAGAGACTGGTCCTTCTTCGAGCAATCTCCTCTCTCTGGGTTCGCTTGGAGTGGGTGAAGGTTCTCTTTCTGCTGCTGCAATAGTTCCGGCCAAGCGGGTGCTCCGTACGATTTGTCGGGTGAGCGGGGGAAAAGGGGAGGAAGGAGTTCTAGAGGATCTGGCGATTCTTCAGGGTTGTTCGGAGGGGATTTCTGGAGGGAGAAAGAAGAGTCCAGATGGTTGTGGTTCTTCGTCAGAGGAGTCTGCCCTAAATCGGGAGGGAATGTTGCATGGTGGCATTCTCCCTTCTCCAGAGAGGAGGGGAGGAAGTTAAGCTAGTTCTTTTGTTACGCGGATGCGTAGAACTTAGCAGCATTCCGTCACAAGTGGAACGAAGACTTATAGGGGTCTCGCGTCGTTAGAGCAGGGACGAGCGGTGGCTAAGAACTAGGCTTGGATTGCGTAGAACTAGCTTAGAGCTACAAGTACAGGTCGTCGGGTATTTATACATTCTGGATGGAGATGGGAACTATGAGGGCCAAAAGGAGAGATACCCTAGAGGAGTGAACGGACGTCCGTGTGGGAGATGCGGAAAGGGTTAACAAAAAGGGGAACGGATGTGGAAGTGTGACGGGTTCCGGCGGGAAGGATTGGAAACGGAACTTGGTGTTAGTACAAGGTCCACGAGGCAACTGCGGAAAGTGAGATGAAAGAAGAAATAAATGGGCGGCATGTACTGCGGACGTCTAAAGGGGCCGATTGTCAAGGAACCGTGCGAATTCCTGCCGGAAGAAGGCTTGCTCTTCAGAAGAGATTGTAACACCCTGGATACCTGTATTGTCCAACAGATCAAAGAAAACACCACCTTGGACCCCACCACCAAATGACTCATCGACACCCTCAAATCAGGCTGCTCCTAGAGGCCATGAATTCAGTTTCTAAGATCAAGCATTTCAATGCTGGGAACTTCCTGCTCACCCCTATAGCTATACCCTTCCTCCACTACCTTGCTGTGCTTGCCCTCCTATCCATATGCTATAACTACACTTTTTATGCTGTGACTAGAATATAAAGAACTTTCTGCTTACTACATTTCCCTACTCTATTTTTTTTTCCTTATCTATTTACATTACGTTTCTTTCCTTTAACTTTCCTAATCTTTATTTACCATTACTTACCTGACTGTTTTAAATCTTTATCTTACTTTTCTAACCTATAACTATGTAATATTTCCATTACTTTGCTGTTCTTATCTTACCTTCACTTATTTTACTTTACTTTACCCACACTATCCACCTTACCTTTACTTAATCCCATGTTTTACATTACTTTTTTTTACCTTGACTTCACTTACTCTGACTTCCATTATCATATCTTCTTTTAGCTTTCCTTTTTTTATCTTATCTTATCTTTACTTGATTTGACCTTTCTTTTATATAATTTGTTAATGTGGATATTCTTTCCATGTTGCTATTTATGAGTCTAATATTCTATTCAACATAAAAACCTTTTCCTTTCCTATCCTATTTTTCATGATTAATCATAACTAATCCTTTGCCTTTTATATGTCTGCCCCCACCTCTCCTCAGGATTATTTTTCTCAAGTGCCAGACTTTCTTTTCTTGACCATTTCACCTTTTGACACACCTCATCTTTTCTTATTTTATTTTCTAAAATAACTGCTCTTTTTTTTACAAATGACTACCTTTTCATACCATAGCTACTTTTTCTCAAAGTGAAAAAACTATCCTTTTCACATTAAAGTGTGCACTGTGCACTACTTTTTATCAACTGCCATGTCATTTGAACTATCCTTCCTCTTGCAAAATATCTATCCTTTCCTCCTCACATATGTTACCATGGAGTCCACCACCCTGCTATTCTTCCCTCAAACAACCACCACAAGACTCCTTTACCTGCCTTCAACCACAAGTGCCAAACAATGACAAATGAACCTAACTGCACTCACTCTAAATACCCTCCTCTACCTTTACATGGCCCTGAGTCTCGATATAATCATCCAAGGATATCTTGATCACATGTAGACTGTCCAGAGTCTGACAACTATGTCAATTTGCACAAGGCTTATCCATGAGGTTTTGGGATTTTGTGCATTTTGACTTACCACCTACCCTTTTGAAGTGCCACAGACTTCCTGTCTATGTACCCTTTCTGAAAATCCAGACTGTCACTACTAATCTAATCACAAGTACCATGTATCCTAATCAACCACAAGCATCAACCTAATGATAAATGACCCTTGCTGGCACTGCATCCCTCCTAACTCAACTCAAATGCCATGCTCACATCCAAACAACCAACCACAAGTGCCAACCCAAAACAACACCTAGACAAGACTAACCTTTACTAGAGCCACATGCTTTCTTGTGTCCCCTCTAATGACAACTCTTGCATGAAACTAGTAACCTTATGGACTAATCTTCCCAATGCTGTAAACCACTACCACCTCAAACATGGACAAACAACCACAATGGAGCATAACACAATTGCCTCCATTGCTTATTTTGCCTGCCCTTGCCTCTGCTTTGCTTTTATCACTTGCCTTTCTGCCTATCCTTTCCTTCAAACAACTACTGTGTAAACGACTGCTGTGTACCCCTTTTGGAAATCCAACTGCCCCTGCTAACTAAATCCTTCGAGTACCCACAACCACTCACCCACCCCCTCACCTCTATCATGATGCAACCACTCTGCACAGACAACTTGTGACACTACCCTTTCCAGAAATCCAACTGCCCTTCCTCTTAAGCCCAAACAAAAACATGCTGCACTTACCCAAACAATACTCGTTGCACCTACCCAAAACAAATTCAAAAGATGCTCAAACCACTTTCCAAACAAAGCCAAATAACTCACTACACTCACCCGGCTTGTGGTGGCATGCCCCCCCAGTACTAGCCCTGACTACCCTTTCTAAAATCCAACTCCATAACCATGCTATCCTTTCCTTGAATTACCTCTTTCACTTTCCAGGTATCTACCCTTTCCAAGTGCCCCAGGCTCCACTGTGCTTCCTCTACCTACCCTTCCTACTGTGCTCCCCCCCATCCAAACAAACACATCCAGTGCTTGCTGCGCTCACCCAAACAAACTTACCTTCTTACCTTCTCTTCCATGACAAGAACTTACCCACTGTGCTTGCCTGTGACAGCACACATACTAACCTACCCTTCTCAAGTGCCTGCACTTGCCCCTAACTACCCTTCCCAAAATCCAACTCCATAACCATACTACCCTTTCCTTGAATCACCTCTTCCCTTATGTACTGGCATCTGCAAACAATCATGACAGCATTAGATATAGATACCTACCCTTTTCCCCAAACAATAACAAACAATCATGACAGCATTATATATAGATACCTACCCTTTTTCCAAGTGCCCCAGGCTCCACTGTGCTTCCTCTACCTACCCTTCCTACTGTGCTCCCCTCCATCCAAACAAACCCATCTAATGCTTGCTGCACCAAACAAACTTACCTCTTCTTTCTAACCTTTTCTCTTCACCTTCTCTTTCTTCTCTTCTCTTCCCTTTTATTTACCTCCCCTTCCATGACAAGAACTTACCCGCTGTGCTTGCCTATGACAGCACACATATATACCTACCCTTCCCAAGTGCCTCCCCACCACCTATCCTTCCCAACAGCACACACACATACCTACCCTTCCAAGTGCCCCAGGCTCCATGCTTTCCTCACCTACCCTTCCCTGGAACGGCGCCCCTGGCACGCGGGAAATCAGGGATAAGAGATTAGATAAGAGGAAAGATAAGATAAGATGAGAAAAGAAAAAGACGTTAAGTCCGTTGTGGATGCTGGTACGGGGCAGCGATCGTAACAATTCCAGCCGGGTTTTCTGGGTGTGGAACTGACTGGCTTTTTTGATCCATTTGGAAAGAGTGGTGGGTGGCGTTTCCATGGAGATGATCATTGCCACAAGATCTGGGTCAAGTCCCTCGTTGAACCGGTCGATGAGGGGAATGGGGTCCATTATCTTGGATTTTGCAGTGAAGAGCTGGAATTTGGTTATGTAGTCCGAGAAACCGTTTTCCTTGTCTCGGAGGTTCTGGGCGAGTCGAGTGAGTTTTCCTCTGGCAGCCGCATTCTCGTCATGCGGGGTGAAGGTTTTCAAAAAGTCCCTAATAATCTCTCCAAGGGATGGTTTGTTTTTCTCCTCGATGATTGGATCCAAGAGTTTTTCTAGGATGGGTTCAGCATAGTACCTTCCTCGTCCTTTGGTCATCTTGTTAAGGAAGATGAGTCATTGTTGCTCAGGGGAATGGACATTTTCGTTAATCATAAAGTACACTTTCATTGCGTTGCTCCACCATTGAGCGTCCTGGGGTTCTCTGGAAAAGCTATCTGGGAGTCCTGCCTTGGTTTCTTGTGCCTTGTTTTCTTCCGGGTCTGCCATAGATGCAGATTTAGGCGGTGTTTCGAAGTGTTGATCCTGGTCAGGGTTTGGGTCAATGATTTCTACTGTGAGAGGTGGGGGAGAGACTGGTCCTTCTTTGAGCAATCTCCTCTCTCTGGGTTCGCTTGGAGTGGGCGAAGATTCTCTTTCTGCTGCAGCGATAGTCCCGGCCAAGCGGGTGCTCCATATGACTTGTCGGGTGAGCAGGGGAAAAGGGGAGGAAGGGGTTCTAGATGATCCGGCGATTCTTCGGGATTGTTCGGAGGGGATTTCTGGAGGGAGAGAGAAGAGTCTGGATGGTTGTGGTTTGTCGGAGGAGGAGGAGCCTGCCCTAAATCGGGGAATGTTGCGTGGTAGAGTTCTCCCTTCTCCGGTGTGGAGGGGAGGAAGGAAAGCTAGTTCTTTTGTTATGCGAGTGCGTAGAACTTAGCAGTGTTCCGTCAAAAGTGGAACAAGGACTTCTAGAGGTCTCGCATCGTCTTCACCTTGATGAGCGGTGGCTAAGAACTAGGCTTGGATTGCGTAGAACTAGCTTAGGGCTACGAGATACATGGCGTCTAGTACTTATACGTCTAGGATGGATGCATGGACCATGAGGGCCAAAAGAGAGATACCCTAGAGGAGTAAACGGATGTCCATGTGGAAGGAGTGAAGAGGACAAAAGGGAAACGGAAGCGGAAGAGCGACGGGTTCTGGGTGAAAGGTGTGAAACGGAACTCGGTGTTAGTACAGAACAACGAGGCAACTGCGGGAACGTGGAAAAAAATGGGCAGCATACTCTGGAACGTCTAAAGGGGCCGATTGTTGAGGAACCGAGCGAACTCCTGACGGAAGAACGCTTGCTCTTCAGGAGAGATTGTAACACATATTCTTTCTCGACCACTCTTCTTAACGATCGCTCTCTTTCATTTCCCGCCATACTCCCATCTGATGGTCTCACTTCTTCCTTTTACCTTTGCGCCAGTCCCCTTCACACCTTGGACGCTACCATTACACCACTTCTGACCACTCGGCCTTCGCTTTCTTATGTGTCGGTCTTCTCTTCGTCCTCTTCGCCCAAACCAGAACCACCCCCTGGCTCACCCTCTATCCCTCAGTCCGAAAAGGCCGAGGCGAAAGAGGACTGTCTTTGGACCATCCGTTCATTTCTCGAGATGTGTATCCGCCCCACAGACCTCTCAGACACCGAGTTCCCCTCCTTCATGAACTCAGCGACTCATTTTTTCATTCTTCACAGCTCCCTTTGGCGTCGAGAGCTGCACAGCCGTCACCAACTAGTGGTACCCGAGGCCCGACGGTACAGACTCATCAAAGAGGCACACGATGACCTCAGACACAAAGGTGTCTTCACGGTCCGTACCAGACTCCTCTGCTTTTGGTGGCCGATGTTGGTCAACGACATCAAGTGGTTCATCTGGACTTGCCACAAGTGTCAGGTCTGCCAGACCGCTCATTTTCATATTCCACCGACTGTATGTTACACTGGTTGCGTAGTTAACCTAGCAGCACTCACTCGAAGTAGAGCGAAGTCTTATAGACGAAGCGTCAAGAGTGAGTTCCTAGTAGCGACTTGCTAGACTAGGGTCAAGGGTTCAATAGCGTCGGTTAGATTGAACGGTCTTACGCGAGAGGGTGCGTGGAAAGAGGATACTAGGTTACTACACTGGTTATGTGTAGAACTAGCTAGGGAACATGGGAGAAAGTACCCGACTTATATACTGGTGAAGTAAGGGGTGGGAACCTTCAGGGTTGAGGGTTCTACTAGATGGGGTGCGGGTGTCCGTGGCCAAAAGGAGACTAAAGGATCAAAGGAAGCAGATCGTGGAAATGGAACGGCAAGTCTGGAACTCCATGTGGAAGCAATGGAAATGGAGCCAGTAGAAGTACAGGAAAAGAAGAGTCCGGCACAGCCTTGCTGCGGTGTTCCACATGGAAGGGCAGAGGGTTTCTAGGCGTCCCTCTTAGGTATCTTGGGTAACCTACGCGCCAGGCGTGGCAGAGCGGGAGTGGAGGAGCTGGACGTCTCCATGGGGTCATCGTCAAGGGATGAAAGGTCGGGGACGAGGGTCGGGGAGTCGGGGACGGGAGGAAAAGAAAGGATGGGGCCGTCCTCTCGTGTGACTGTAACATTACCCTCCTCGTAGACTTGCTCTACCAGAGCAAACTCAGACCTGTCCGGGGTGGGTTTCGGAATGGGAGGAAAAAACATGAATGGGTAGGCCATGGGGTTTTTCTGATTTTGTAATGGGCAGCGAGGGAAGGAATGGCCTGGGGCGTTGCAGCAACAGCGGGGGCAAAAGTAACAGGGGCACCAGGTCATAGTATGGTCGGTGCCATGGCAGATGCGGCAGGAGAAGGAGCGTTGAGGGACGTGGCGAGTGAAAGCGTAAGAGGACATGGCGGGTTGGTCGCTTGTTGCTGAAAACAACCTTAGCGCATTCAATCCTTTTAAGCATTCAGGAAATCTCGAGGGTGCTGTTTCTGGTAGTCACGGAGTTCCGCTGCGGCGTGGTGAAGGTTGCCCACAGGTTCCCATGTGTTTTCTGCTGCGGAGTAGCCTTTCCATGAGATGAGGTATTGTCTCTGGTTGCGAGGTCTGCAGTGTGCCAAGATGGCTTCTATTTCATATTCCTCATCTCCGTCAATCAGGTCAGGCGGAGGGTTGTGGAAGTTGGGGCCATGCTCGTTTGTTTCCCGGAATGGGGAGAGAAGGGAAGCATGGAAGACATCATGAATCTTCCATCCGGCGGGGAGTCGGAGGCGGAATGCTACTGGGGAAAGGACTTGGGCAATTTCGAAAGGTCCTTCCCATCAGGGTGCCAGTTTTCGTGAGGCATAGTTGATTCATAGGTTCCGGTTGTCAAGCCAGACCTTATCGCCTACTTTCCATTTTGGGAGCCGCGGAAAGATTCGTTCCTTCATGATTTGTTGCGACTGTTCATGGGCTGCGATTGCTTCCGTGCGTGCTGTGGAGAGAAGTTCCAGCCGGGTTTCCAGGGCTGGGAGGAAGGTTTTGCTGAGTGGGGGGTATGCTTGGGGTTCGTATCCTAGGATCAGGGAGAACGGCGTTTTCTGGGTGGAAGAATGGACGGAGGAATTATGGTGGAATTCCGCCATCGGAAGAAGGGGGGACCATCGATCTGGATGTCCTTCACAGAAGATTCAGAGGTACGTTTCTAGTTCTTGATTTGCCCATTCCGTTTCTCCATCCGTTTGAGGGTGGTAGGCCGAAGAGAGTGCTACATCATATTGGAGGAGTTGGGCGAGTTCCCTAGCGAAGGCAGAGGCGAACTGAGGACTGCGATCAGAGATAAGGTGGTCGTGTAGTCCAAAGCGAGGAAAAATCTTTTCGAAGAAGAGTGCAGCGAGGCCAGCTGCATCGAGCGTTTTGTGACAAGGGGTGAAAATTACCCCCTTCGAAAGCCCATGGTCTACCACATCAAAGCCGTCAGAAGGTGGGAGCCCCGTGATGAGATCAACAGAGAGTTGCTGGAAGGGGCAGGTGGCAGTGGTGGTGAGCGGGGAGAGGGGTGGTACCGTGGGGTGAGTGTTGACCTTATTTTGCTGGCAGGTGGCGCAGCCGTTAACAAAGCGTCGGATAAACATTCCCATACCGGGCCACCAGTAGTCCCGTTGGAGAAGCTGAAGCGTGCGGAAGATACCGCCGTGTCTGCCCGCAGCCGATTCGTGGACTGATCTGACCAAGTCGTGGCGTGGTTCTGGGGGAATATAGAGGCGGCCCTTATAGTAGAGGTTGGTTTCGTCGAAAAACCAGTCCTCCTTGCGTGATCGGGGGAGGGGAAGGAAGCCAGAGGCAAGGGTACCGACTAGGTCGTGAGCGGTGGGGTCAGTCTTCGTGTTCTCCTTGATGCGCTCGACGATGCAGGTGTCGAGAGCGCGAACAAACATTTGGTCGTGGAGGAGGGTGACGTCAGCATTGTCATCCGAAGTGTCCACCTCGTCTTTCCGGGAGAGTGCGTCAGCTGGGGCCATCTTCGATCCTGGGACGTGAATGAAGAGAAGGTCGAAGTCCTGGAGGAACATCATCCAGCGTGCTTGTCGATGAGAGAGTTTATGAGGGGCCCGGAAGTAAGTGAGGTTCTTGTGGTCAGTGAAGACGGTGACCACACATCTGGTTCCTTTGAGGTAATGAGCCCATATCTCAAGTGCCTTGATGACTGCCAGAAGTTCCTGGTCATAAATGTCGTAGTTTCGCTCGGCCAGGGCGAAGGTTGCAGAGAAGTAGGCACAGGGGTGAAGATCCCCATTAGCGTCAGCTTGGAGAAGAATGCCGCCAGCTGCAGTGAGAGATGCATCCATCATAATGGAGAACAGTTGCGTGATATCCAGCATTTTTAATACCAGTCTGGAAAGAAAAGCCTTTTGGAGAGTGTGGAAGGCCGTGTCGCACTCTGTGGTCCAGTCCCACGTTTTTCCTTTGTGGGTGAGGTTGTTGAGCAGATTGACTATTGCCGAAAAGTCTGGGATGAAACGGCAATAGAAGTTGCAAAAGCCAAGGAACGATCATACTGTCTTGACAGAAGAGGGGGTTTTCCAGTCCTTGATGGCCGAAAGTTTTACTGGGTCCATCGAGATTTCGTTGGCAGAGACGATCATGCCAAGAAATTCCACCTTGCATTGCTCGAATTGACATTTCGAGAGTTTGAGGAACAGACCATGTTCCTGGAAGTGTTTGAGAACCTTTTGAACAAGTTCCTGTTACAGTCACACGAGAGGACGGCCCCATCCTTTCTTTTCCTCCCATCCCCGACTCCCCGACCCTCATCCCCGACGTCTCTTTCCTTGACGATGAACCCATGGAGACCTCTAGTTCCTCCACTCTCGCTCCGCCACGCCTGGCGCGTAGGTTACCCAAGATACCCAAGAGGGACGCCTAGGAACCCTCTACCCTCCCATGCGGAACACCACAGCAAGGCTGTGCCGGACCCTTCTCTTCTTGTACTTCTACTGACTCCGTTTCTGTTGCTTCCACACGGAGTTCCAGACTTGCCATTCCATTTCCCATGATCCGCTTCCTTTGATCCTTTAGTCTTCTTTTGGCCAATGGACACCCGCACCCCAGCTAGTAGAACCCTCAACCCTGAAGGTTCCCACCCCTTGCTTCACCAGTATATAAGTCGGGTACTCTCTCCATGTTCCCTAGCTAGTTCTACGCATAACTCGTGTAGTAATCTAGTATCCTCTTCCACGCACTCCTCGCATGAGACCGTTCAATCTAGCCGATGCTATTGAACCCTTGACCCTAGGTTAGCTGTCGCTACTAGGAACTCACTCTTGACGCTTCATCTATAAGACTTCACTCTACTTCAAGTGAGTGCTGCTAGGTTACTATGCAACCCGTGTAACAGTTCCCAGTGCCGCTCGAGATCGTCATCAGTGTGGACCATCAGGTCATCCATGTAGATAATTAACCATCCTTCAGCAAGATAATTCCCGAAGATGTGGTTCATAAAGGCTTGGAATATGGGGGGGGAGTTGCACATTCCGAAGAACATGACCGTTGGTTCGAAGAGCCCTTCCGGGGTAATGAACGCTGCCTTCCATTGGTCCTCCTTCTTGATGTGAACGTTGTTATATCCCCATCAGACGTCGAATTTCGTGAAGATGGTTGATCCTTGGAGTTTATCGACAAGGTCGGAAATGAGGGGGAGGGGATAAGCGTTCTTTACTGTATGGGAGTTCAGGTAGCGGTAATCCTGACAAGGGCGAAGTCCTCCGTCTTTCTTCAGGACAAAGAAAAAGGGAGATGCTTGAGGGGACTTAGATGGTACGATCTTGCCCGATTTAAGGTGTTCTTCAACGAAGTCCTTACATGCCTGTTTCTCTAAGGGGTTAAGCAGGTAGATCTTGGAGATCTTCGGGATGAAGTCTTTATCCAAGTCGATCGCATGGTCAAAGGGTCGGTGGGGAGGGAGTTCTCCATCCTTGGGTTCTCTGAAAACTCCTGCAAAATCAGCGTATTGCGGTGGGAGTTTTATTTCATCTTTCTTGGCCGCCATGGCCAATTCCATGGATAGCGTGGTTTTGCGTATCCTGATCGCGCGTTCCAGAGGGGAGAGGGATTCTTTTTCTTGAAGTTCATCAGCAATGAGGGAATACGGTGCCTTTCCAAGGTAGCGGACGAGATATCGTTGCTCGCTGGCTTCCTCATCGTCTTGTCTGTAACTCTTCGGGGTTAGGTCAAATTTCCCTGAGGTCCAATCGATTGTTGGGTTTCTGGTATGAAGCCAGGGCAGTCCGAGGATCATTTTCTCCTTTCCACAGTTGATGATCGTGAAGTCCTGTTCTTCTTGTATTCCTTCGATGTGAATTGTAAGGCGAACCTTATGGCGGATCATCCCTTTTTTATTAACAGTGCCATCAACGTTCAGAGCAATGAGCGGTTTCAGTAGTTGTTCCTTTGGGAATTGGTACTTTTCTACCAGAGTTGGGTCGATAAGGTTTTCCGAGGCTCCGCTGTCTATTAGGGCCTGGATCCGGAGTATCTTGTTGTTAGGGATGGCGAATTCGACTGGTATCTGTAAGGAAGGGGCCTTCGCATTGGAGAGGATGGTTGGGGCGAAGGTGGCTACCTTTGCTACGTGAAGCTCCTTAGGCTTTTTGATCTTCTTTTGGCAAGAGATCCTAATGGCGTCTATGTCCATCGTGTCCAGGTCTTTGTCAGGGTACATTGTCGCTTCTGAGAGGAAGGGTTGTACTGTCCTTCCAGTCCAATACAAGTTCAAGCAGGACTGTTGCACGTGGAATTGACTAGCTTTGTCAATCCAGTCATGAAGGGTGGTCGGAGAGTGTTCCGTGGTGATGATCATCGTGACCAGTTTGGGATCCATTCCATTGTTGAGCTGGTCGATCAAGGTGACTTGGTCCGAGATGCCCATCTTAGAGGCGAGGAGTTGGAATTTGGTGATGTAGTCGGAGAAACTGTTCTCCTTATCTCGCAAATTCTGTCGAAGTCTTCCGAGTTTCATTCAGGCATGGGCGGCGGTGTCGTGGGGAGAGAACGTGGTGAGGAAATCTTTGATAATGGAGGAGATGGATGGTCGTTTCCTTTCGTCGTCGTCCAGGGCTTTTTCTACCAGAGGTTCCGTGAAGAGTCTTCCTCGAGTGTCCTTGAGCTTGTGGAGGAAGATTAGTACCTGCTGCTGTGGGGAGAAAACCTTGTCGTTGATCTCATAGTATGCTCGCATGGTGTTACTCCACCATCAAGCCTCGTCTGGTTGGCCGGAGAAGTCGTCGGGGATTCCGGCTGCCATTTCCTTCTTTGAAGTCCATCTGGTATGACGTCCTTGTTCCTCAGCTGGAGGGGGAGGAGAAGGGAATTGTGGGGTTTCTGGGCCAAGTGGGGTGTACGTTCTGAAGTACTCTTGGACTGGGTCTATCGGAGTGGGTTGGTCTCTGATCGGCTCTTCTGGAGCGGATATGTCCATTGGGACTATGGTTCCTGTGCCTGCGGCGCTAGCGACTGATGCGACAGATATTCCATACCGGGAGTAGTCGTGGGGTTCAGGGTTAATGGTTTCTGCCGAAGCGTATAGGGCAGAGGGTTCCGTGGAGCTAGCCGTGCTCCGTACGTCTTCCATGTCAGGGACGTCTACTCGTGGTCGTTGACGATATGAGGGAATGTTTTTGGGAGAAGGGTTTTGGGGAGGTCGGGTAAGAGGGGATCATCGTCCTAGGAAAGAGGGAGAGTGGAGTCTTTCTTCCTGTCGTCTGGGTGAGCTCCTTTGAGACATGGCTGGTTCAGAGGCGTCGTAGTATGCGTGAACGGTATCAGGGTTCAGGGTTCAGAGGCGTCAAGTGTGCTTGAACAATTCTTGGGTCTAGAGGCGTCTTAGTATGCATAGACTGTTTCCTAAAGTTCCAGAGGCGTTGTAGTGTGCTTGGAAGGTCCAAGGGTAATCTCCTACTCTTATGGCGAAGAGGGAGGAAAGAGAGCTAGTTCTTTTGTTACGCTGGTTGCGTAGTAACCTAGCAGCGCTCACTTGAAGTAGAGCGAAGTCTTATAGACGAAGCATCAAGAGTGAGTTCCTAGTAGCAGCAGCTAGACTAGGGTCAAGGGTTCGATAGCGTCGGCTTAGATCGAATGGTCTCATGCGAGAGGTGCGTGGAAAGAGGATACTAGGTTACTACACTGGTTATGCGTAGAACTAGCTAGGGAACATGGGAGAAAGTACCCGACTTATATACTGGTGAAGTAAGGGGTGGGAACCTTCAGGGTTGAGGGTTCTACTAGATGGGGTGCGGGTGTCCGTGGCCAAAAGGAGACTA
>JBBPLT010000808.1:0-12710 GCA_038089955.1 Strobilomyces dryophilus | reverse complement strand
GTGGTCGTCGAAGTATGTGGCTTCGTTGGTGGCTAGGTAGACCTCAACGGCAGTGAGCCAGTCGTCGAACTTTGATGGGGTTCCATCAAACGGGGGTGGCTTATTCAGCCATAGTTCTGTGGGTTTCAACGAGGACATCTTGGGGTTTCGAGGGGGAAGTGGTGGTGGCGGGGGAAAGGTTAAAGAGTCGTCTGGTTTGGGCAACTGGGGTAGGCAAAGGGGGCGTGGGAACTCTGGGGATGGTAAGCGCAGCCGAGAGTTGGTTGGTTAACTCATCGTCAGAGGAGTCAGAGTCAATGCGTTCGTCAAAGTTGGAGCAGGGAGACTGCTGTGCAGTTTCTTCAGCAGAGGATTCGGAGAGTTCTGAGTTTCCCCTGGTGGCGGTCCAGAGGCAGCCAAGGATGTCGCTTGTTGAGCGATCTATGGTGGTGAGCTACAACGACGGTAGTCGCGCAGTAAAGCTAAACCTTTTGTTATGCTTGGTCTGGATAGGGCCGAGCGTAGCCTCGAACGGCAAGGTTGGTCGAAGGCAAGGACAAGGGTTTGACCTAGGGGGTGTCCTCTAGGGTCAAGGGTTCGTGGTTCCCAGGGGCTTTCTCAGGGAAGGGTCAAGGGTTTGGCCAGGTGCGGCGCAATCGAGGGTTCGAGAGAGCGTCCACTCAAAGTAGGATGAGGACTTAGAGAGTCAAGGGTTCCGAGGCAAGCAAGTGTATTCCAAGAGGATACTCGAGGAGGTTTGCTTGAGGGAACTACACAAGCGAGCGAGGGTTTATATAGAGAAAGGAAGAGGTATGACTAAGCAGATGAGTCAGAAGAAGTCCAAATGAGTCATCCACAGCAAAGGACACGTCAGCATATTACTAATACAAATGGAAGGTCATAGAACATGTTGGAACATTCCATCAGTTCCGAAGAAACAAGAACTAAGAAAAGAACAAGTCAAGTCACCGGGTTGTGCCGGCGGAGTGTGAAGCGGAAGGGAAAAGAAAAGGAATCGTAACAGATGCTGTTTTATCTGTTATCTAATCAAATGATGGCAACCACATTGCCTTTGGTTCAGCAGACAAGACCATTAGGATTTGGAATGTTACTAGTGGTCAACCTGTGAAAATATTTTGAGGACACTCTCATGCTATTACCACTATTGCCTACTCACCTGATGGCAAATATATTATCTCTGGCTTGATGGACAAGACCATCAGGATGTGGAATGTCACCTCTGATCAATCTGTAGTCAATTCATTCCAGGGGCATACACATTGTGTTCAATCTGTAGCCTACTCATCTGATGGCAAACATATCATCTCTGGTTCTCAGGATGGAACCATCAAAGTTTGGAATATCACAGATCAATCTGTAGCAAGTTCATTCTAGGGACATATATACCCAGTTTCATCCATTGCCTACTTTCATGATGGCCAACACTTTGTTTCTGCATCTCAGGATCATTTTGTTAAGATATGAAAGACAGATGCACTTTTGTCTCATAGTGATTTACATATGGACAATGGTTGGATTCACTCTTCTAATGGTTTATGCTTTGGTTGGATTGCTCCTTGGTTCAGGCCCATCCTCTATCTTCCAGTCCATTCATTCATCATATCCTCCAATGGTGTATACCAGCTTGATGTTGATTTCTCACTATTTGGAGGATCTTGGGTCTCTTGTTGGAAGTGATTTTCTTGTATGGTTGTATCTAAACTCTATGCAATGCTATCTTAATGTATGATCACTTTTGACTGAATGTGAATCTAATTATAACCAGAAAGAATACAGAAAACAACTAGAGATACAATAATTTAACATGGTTATTATAATCATATGGTACCAATGACAATACCATTCCATCAAGGGTTTCAAGTCAATGGTGTTCAATACCTATGCCATAGTGATCATCTTACTATTTAATGACCTGGTGCATGACCAACATGCTATACTCCATTCTGTGTTGTTAATAAGGGTGGCAAGTTATGAATGTGTTGTGGCATGCCAGTGACATATTGGCATCTTAGTCATTATTATAGTGGTTGTGGTGAAGTTGGATGTATTGGGTCATCACTACCCTCACCACATCAGTTTTTGATGGCACCAAGAAACCAACACCATTAGTGTGATGATTGCCTGGGCTAAGTTTGTTTGTGGGGTCCTACTAGCAAAATTGAAAGAAGGTTTGAAGGTGCTTGTGCCATCAGTCATGCTTGTAAACAAGGTTGTTCTCTTGCGGCCCGCTACTAAGCGTGGCCTAAGGATTCATCTCAGGAATCCAATGATTAGAAACTAAAATGCTACGTTATCTGTATATGGATGCGAGGGGGGTACAAGAAAAGAAGGGATAACTGCAACGATGAATGGTGTCCGTCGCATACATAGTATAGTCGTCTAGCCGCGTCGACTTCCAAAAACCCCAGTCTACGTCTTCTTTTTCTTGTGCGACTTCTTCGGGGCGGGTGCAGCAGGCGTAGGTGATCTCGAGTCCTTCGTCTCCTCTTCCTTCTGAACGTCGTCCAAGCCCCGTTTCTACGGAATCCCGACGTCAGAAACGCTCAGGGAAAAACGGGACCAGACACACCTTTCCCCTCCCCTTGGACTTGTTTTCCTGTTGCGCGAGCGCTTCGGCTTCCTTCTCGATCATGCCCAACAGCGTGTTGCATCTTCGCTGCAACTCCTGCGTCGATCGACTCTTGAAGAACCAGTCGAAGCGGAACACTGGGAACTCTGATATATCGCGCTTGATGCGTTCGTACACGTCCTCGGCCCGCATCCCGTAATGATTCAACCGACAGAGTAAGTATCGATCCTCTTCCTCGGAATATACTTTGCCCTTGGTCGTCGGGTAGTTGAGTTCCAACTCTTGCATGGGGTGTTTGACGGAGGTGATTTTCTTGGAGAGGAGGTACTCGAGATTAGACCGCTTATTGCGTTTGGCTTCGCCTTCGGCGATCCGAGCGGCAATGCGAGGGTGCTCGGCGAGTTCTTTCCAGTGTTTCTTGAAGTAGGTATAATACCGTTTAACAGCCTTGGCATCCTTGTCCTGAATCTCAGAAGCGAGTAGATCATAATCATCAGTCCTGAACGCATTGATGTTCAGCCGCGATAAGGCACGCAAAGGCATCAACTTACCATCCGTAATTCTCCAGCGCGCGCACGAACTGCTGGAAATCTCTCCGACTCCAGTCGTGGAATCCAGCCTCCATGTACTGCTCCTTCGACGCTTGTTCTTCTTCGGTGAGCGGTTCGGCTATAAGGGACAGTCTGTCAGTAGGATTACAGTCTTGAATGGACTGTATTTACCTGTGTCAATAAACTCTTGGGCGGCAGCCCGCTCTGCCTCCAGTTTCTCCGGCGTGTCATCAGGTCCCGGGGGGTCCCTCGTCGTAGCAACGATACCGTTCAAGCGCTAAACCGACTTGATGAACTCGAAAAATCTTACCAGGCACAAAAACGAACCTTGAACACGGCCAATTCTCTCTCCTGCAGTTGCGCTAGAGCTGGATCAAAGAACTGGAAGTCTTGACTGCAAAGGGCACAATATTATAAGCACGGCACGACTCCCTACGGTGATAAACTTACATCTGTATCTGTTTCGGCGCACGTGGCATTTTGGGCGCTTTCTCGGTCTTCGACGGACCTGCCCGTAATGTGTCCTTGAAATAGCTGTCTACCGAGTAATTCAGCTTTCTCTCCCGTTTCGACAACGAGAGCAAGTTCAGGTTAAGGCCCTTGCGTGCACCGCCCCGGAAGTCTTCGCCCTCCCACTGTTGCAACGAGCTATCTGTTTTGAAATTACTAAGGTCCTCCAGATTGAGGCCTTCGTATTTGCTGTTTAGTTCCGCAGTGCGCTCTTCGCCGCGCTGGATGATGGCTTCGATATCGCCGTTGATGAGCATGCTAGTAACGAAAGTTGAACGTATCACCAAGACAAGGGAAAAAGACTCACTCGTCGGCAGAGTTAATGATCTTCTCCGCGCCGTGCGTTATCATGTCAAGGAGTTCATCCTTACTCGCAGCTAATTATGAAATCGTCATCATTGGCGTCGTCATCAAGAACACGACGTAAACCATCACCTTTAGACTGTTGCTGTCTACCCTGCTGAATGACGAGCTGGTCCAGCCGAAGCTTTTGCGCAGCGCGTTCGAGCATGCGTTCTTCGACGCTCCCCTCAGTAATAAAGCGGAATACATAAACTTGCTTCGTCTGTCCAATGCGATGAGCGCGATCCATAGCTTGCAAGTCGGCCTGAGGATTCCTGAACTGCGCATAAGCACCTTGCACGTCGGTCGACAGCAACACGAATTACCAATCACTATCGTAGAGAATGACGATGTCCGCAGTTGTCAGGTTGATGCCGAGTCCGCCGGCACGAGTAGTCAGTAAAAATATGAACTTTTCACTGCCCGGTTTATTGTACTCGTCAATTGCAACAATGCGGTCTTCGTGCGCTGTGCTACCGTCGATACGACAATACTCTGGAATTACAAAGCTAGGTCAAGACTTTTATAAATACCCAGTGGCGCTGAAGGACATACTGAATGCACGGAAGAGGCAGTAATCTTCCAGGATATCCAGAACGCGGCTCATTTGACTGAAGATCAACACTCTTGATCCTTGGGGTTTCAAGGACTGCAGCAATTTGTCTAATATGATCATCTTCCCGCAGTTTTCTATGAGATGTTCGTCTGTGGTGTAAGGCGGGCCTGGTTCCTAATCGCGTGGGGTCGGCCGGGGCGTTCATGACGAATAAGGTAGGACTCACTGCACCATCAAACAGGTACGGATGACAGGTTACTTTTCGGAGCTGCCACGCCGTTGGATAGTGCATAGCATCCAACCATACAACTCACCTGCATCACCATGTTCATCAGACGGGTTTTTCCTTCTTTCTTACCCGTTAATCCTTTGAGAGCGACTTGAGATCGACGCAGACAGACAAAGGAACAACAAACCGTTCACTGCATCGATATCTTTCTCCAAGACGGAACGATACCACTTCCGCTGCATCTCCGTTAGACCGACATATATATTGATCTCCTTCTCTGAAACAAAAATCAACTATCAGATGATACAAGCGAAGAAATAACAGCTTACTGGGAAGAAGGTTCTTCTCGACGTCGGACTTGACACGACGTAGGAGAAAAGGTCGCAATATTTTATGCAATGCTTCCACGACTTTCTTGCTCTTCTCCTCTTCGCCTTCGGCTCCAGCGTCGTCCTTGTGCAAGAAAGCGTCAAGGTCGGCATAGTCGGAGAATATTTCTGGACAGATGAAATTGAGGAGCGCGAACAGTTCTTTCAGATTATTCTGCAGTGGAGTGCCCGTGATCAATAGACGTCCGCGAGACATGAAGGCGCGGACGATCTGTGCGAGAATGGAGTCGACGTTCTTGATGCGGTGAGCTTCGTCGATCACGATGTATTCGAAAGAGAACTTTTTCAGCGCCGACTTTTCTATGAGACAGATCTCGTAGGATGTGACGCAAACGTCGAAATCTTGCGGGATGAGTCGATTGGCAATTATTTCTGCACGTTCTTCTTTGCTGCCAGTCAAAACCACGACGTTAACATCCGGCGTCCATCGTTCAAACTCTCGAGCCCAGTTCTGGAGGGTTGACTTGGGTACCACAATCAAATGAGGACCATGAACAGCGCGGTAATGTTTAAGGTACGACAGGAAGGAGATAGTTTGCAGCGTTTTACCAAGGCCCTACTGCGGCTAAGTGATTAGGAGCATCCACTGGCGAAGTACTCACCATTTCGTCAGCAAGGATACCATTCAGACCGTTGTGGTGTAATGACACCATCCAGTTCAACCCCTGAAGCTGGTATGCTCTCATCATGCCGTTAATAACTATTCAAGAGTGAGCGGAAACACCGAGATACGCAAGGGCGAACTGACAACTTGGGGATTCTTCGAACACGTAAGGTTGATCGTCGCCCTCGGCAGCCAGTTCTCCATCTTTTAGCATTTCCTCGTCTTCCTCTTTCTCAGATTTCCTGTGGCGAGCACTTTGGTCTCTGGATGTCGATGAACGCGTGATCGGGAATGACGAGCAAGTATTGCTTACACTGGCTTCTTCCGACCTCTCCCGCGCTGTTTAGGTTGTGCGTCCAAGAGCGCAGCATACTTTGGATCGCGAGCTTTCTGTGAACATACATAAATTAATAGTGAATTTAGCGCAGACGAAGGGAACTCGCCTTGATGTCGACGAAATACTTGAAAAGATCTGTCTGACCTAACAGGTAGGAGTAGCGTTTCACCGCGTCGGCAATCTGGCCACCGTCAGAACACAACACACAAACCTGAGAGAGAAAGATACCTTTGCCTTGTCCATCTCCTGCCTCTTTGCGTGAAGCTGGCTCTCTTCCGCGATACGTTTTTGTTTCTTTTGCTGCCTCTCTGCGGACTTGTGTGCTTTCGTGAGTTTTGACGGAGAAGAACCGGATGCAACAGGCTGCTGAGGAGGCAGGACGTGAACTTTGAGGGTCCGGCTGCTGAAGCTAAAAGAGGCACGGACCTGGTCGTCTTGGTCGCTCTGAAGTTCATCCTCTTCCATGCTCGCGCCGCCGTCGACATACTCGCTCTCGCCATCGTCGGCGCCCTCGCTTTGCTATTGCATTCGAGGTCGGACACGCAGTCAGTGTAAGGCTACCGGAGAGGGGACAGGTCGCTTGCCTGTCTCGAGACGATGTTGCTCGGGATAAAGTCGCTCAACACGTCTTCGTCCATCTGCGCGGATGAGTCCTGCGTGGTGCTGTGGGTGGAAAGGAGGTGCAGATCGACAAGCGCACGGTCACAGTCGTGTCGCCTGGAGTCAAAGAGGAAGCCAGGAGTTGTGACACGTGACACACGCGAAGTATTGTCACGCTCGAGAATCTGGACAACTTCAAGTTGTCGGCGGTGACCGCAATCGTTGAAACATCAGCACACGATGGCCATTGGCCACAACCTTTGGCAACTGCGGCACGATGGCTGTTGACAGTCGCGAACAAGGCTGGCCTGCGACAATCCTATTGTGTTTGATGCATTCAATCTGAGTTGTCCTCCATCAGCCCGCTCTCGGTGAAATGATGCATTCCATCATTTCTGGTATTATTCATCCATTTCTGAATGCCCATTTAATAATACCACCGTCAGTTGTGCGTATTCCCTTATCGACATGAGCGTGCCTGAAGGTAAGCCTGAAACGAAGGTCAGCCTGGGCGAATCTTTCTGACAATCGTTGTCTCTGAAATGGTACCGAGCCATGAGTGGCACTGCTCTGTCGTCTGTTTGATACATGCTGCCACTCTAACCATGTCAGCGGACTCAACTGATCGGAATGTTTCGAGTTAATGCCGGGAACAAGGGATCAAATATTGCGAGCTTGAAACACCGCACATTCCTACTCAAAAATTCCCCCTTTTATCTTCCTTTTATCTGGCCCCAACGTTTGGCGTCGCTCCCCTTTCCATCCGCACGCAGGCACTGTCATGACATCCCTTATTGGCACCACACTCGGTGCCCTCCTGCTCGGCGGGTTCTGTGCTGCAGCGTGAGCACCGTTATCATCGCTATCATGTCGCTGTATCGATTTGCGGCCAATCCCGCCGTCATTCTAGGTTGTCTGGAGTCGTTGTCGTGCAGACTTTCCTCTACATCAAATTATTCCCCAACGATTCGGCTAGGATCAAAACTATAGTATGTCCTCCTGAATGGTCACGCCTGATGACCTTATCTCATCTCACATTGCAATTAGGTAGCGGCGGTGTGGTAGGTTCCCCGGCGTTACCCACTCCAGCTATGTGCCAGCGCTGAGTATTTCCCGGGTTAGGACACTCGATACCATGCACAGTATTTTGGTTTATTCCTCGATCTGGATCTACCTTATTACGAATTTTGGCGACGAGACAATGATATACTCAGTCCCGATGTACGTTGTGACTTTGGCGCTGTCCTCCGTCACTCATCAGAATCTATGTCATATAGCCCATTAGCGGTACGTCCAACCACACCTTTCTGTTCTCTCCGCTAATTCTTATTTTCAGTTGACGGTTATAACCACCGTGGGTTTAAACTCATATTTTTGTACGAACGCTAACGGCCAGAACCAGGCAATCCTGACGTTCATCGTGCATTGGTACCATGATTCCTCGATGTTGATTCGTATGTTTCTGATCGTACTGCAGCTTTTTTGCACATCGCATCCACAAACGTGAGTGCTACATCGCCACCCTCAACGAAAGCTCACTTCGTTAGTGAGTCGGCAGCAATCTCACTTTACGGCATTGATTGTAAGTACTTGCTTGGAGTTGGGACCAAGGACTGTGCTGATGGCAAGTAAACGCAGTTGATACTGGCGTTTTTCCGTTTGTGTAAGTATTCGTGATATCTTTCCACCAGCCTCGCGGCTGATCGATGCAATGAAACAGGTTGCGCAACAGGTAAGGAGAATCGACTATCGCCTGTTATCTGTCACGATCACACATCCCAACTTCAGTGACGACAGTCGAATTGTAAGGCGCCTCTTTGCACGGTCACCGCAGTTCAAGTTGAAAACGTTTTACTAGGATCCATTTGAAAACCTTCCCGGCATTCAAGGCTAAATTTCGAGTAGGTTATGTTGTCATATATCGAGTACTCTGGGTTAACCTTGCAACAGTGGGTTTTCACTCTTGGTCTAGGGATGTCTTGCCTCGTGGATATTTTGGTCACGGGTTTTCTGACCCATTCACTGCAAGCTCTTCAGAGCAATAAAAGGGCTTCTACGAGGTAGGTACTCGGCATTTTTCAATCACTCGATTCCTTATCACGACCGAAGCTTGGATCGTGTCATCAGTGCAGTGGTCCTGTATACCTTCGAGACTAATCTGTTGACAAGGTGAGTCGTATTAAGCCGTCCTGCTGCTCGAACAAATTTTCTTTCAAGTGCCGCGACGATTATATCCATGATTTGCGTAAGTATGAACTCACGCGATCCTCTGCACGCTCTGACCGCCGTCCAAGTGGCTCACAATGCCCGATAACCTTGTTTTCATGGGGCTCCATTTTTTCATCAGCAAATGTGCGCGATTTTCCCTCTTTGTTCTGACATATCTTTCTGAGTACGTTTTACAGTGTACGCAAACTCGTTGCTCGCCACGTGAGTGTCGAATATCTTGTTTTGGCGTGCTACCAATGGCGGCCAGGCTAAACACACGCAACCAACTTCGACATCAACGCCAGCGTGGCGCTTCTGCGGACCTTCCTGCAGGGTTCCCCCGATTTGCCAGCTTACCACGTAGATCGACGGGCGGGTTCTCGGCAAGCCAGTTTGAGTCATCGTCGTTCAGTCGAACTTAACCATGATTTAGCCGCGGAATGAGCATCATGGACATACGAAGGTACGGTATCGGGTCAAACGAAAACATTTGATACTCGTTCCTGATCCGTGAACCAGCTCGAAATCACCGTCGAGAAAACGATTGAGTTCGGGGGCGACGAGCACTCCTCACCAGAGAGCCTGAAGGTCATGGAACTCCAACCCGCATGATCCATATCTCCGCATCCTCTTGCGTCAGCACTCGTAGGTTTGTTTGAGCCTTTTTTTTTTTTGCGTTTTATGTATGAACGCGCTCCTACCATCAGTGTTTTTTGATCTGCCTCGAAAAGTTTGTTTTTTCCGATCTCTGCACCGATACAGTCTCGCGCGATTCTGCACCATGTTTTCCAATTTTCATATGACGATCCTTGGTCCTTTCGATATACTCGACGCCGCATTTCATGGGAGGCTCTTCGCAAGTGGAAGGGCGGATGAACTAGGTCAATTCTGATCTCAGCTGTAGAACTACATACATTCGACAATCGAATGCATTTTAAGATCTCAGAATCGTTGCACTAAGCTGGGAGGCCAACTGCGCACCGTTTATTGTATGAACGCCCTCGTTGATCACAATTTACCACTTGGTCGGCCATATGTTCCTTGTATTCGGTGTGAGCTAGCTCCTGCTAACCTTCTTTTGCTATTTCCTCCCGAGACTTGCGATAAATGCACCATGCAATCGAGATGTATATATTTAAGTAAACATGGGATATGCAGAAGTACAACTCCTTGGTCTTGACACGACGAGCAACGAGGACACGGTTCTCGCGCAGGAATTCTTTCTAAGCGCCGACGACCAACCGATACGCCACGTACGTCGATCCAAGGATCAAACCTAGCGCACCGTCAGCACGCTGACGCAGCCCCGATTCTGGAAACACGCACCGATGAGGGGGATTTCTCCGAGAATGCCACCGCGGGTGTTTCTCTGCCCGCGGGCGCGCATGAGCGCAAGGGCGTAGGCACCGAGGAGCGTCACGTACCTTGACCGCGTCCCCCGTGGTATATCCGATCGTGTACAACACGCGGGACAACACCCAGACTGCACACGCGCTCGCCGCCAAGACGGGGTACCTCGTCGCCGACACGAGCGTCCTGTCGTCGTCCCGTTTAGCTCACCTCCAACCTACGCGCGCGGGACGGGGGCGGAGGGGAACGACGTACGTGGTGAGAATGAGCGGCATGTGCTCGAGCGTGTTTTGGTGCGCGCGTTGGGCGCAATTGAAGAGATGCGCGTCGCGCGAGGCCTGCGCCTCTGCCTTTTCGGCGTACACTGCGCCCCGGCGTGTCAGGATCGATCGCCGGGCGAGGACGGACGAGGGACTTACGTTGTGGGTATGCTATGCCCGCTTTCTTGCGGTAACGACCCACTAGCGAGACTTGCCAGCCCATGACCCAGACGGAGGAGACGAGGGCCGCTGCGACGTAGCGGAAGCTGCATGGAGCGATGAGGCGCGACGAGAGGGACGAGACGACTGGGGTACTCACTCGTCGGGGAGCACGATTTGGGTAGACATTCAAGAACGAGTTTGATGGCGACGGTGGTTGTGGGTAGGAGCACGCGTGCGCTGGTGCTCTTTTATCTCCTGATCGGCGCGTGAGAGACTGCGTGCCGCATCATGACGCAAGCACGCTGACGCGTCGACGGATACTTCGTCATCCTGCGGCCACATATGACCGTCTTTGCGGTTGGACAATCATTCCGGGGCACCGGCCTCTTGTACTGGTTGATGCAACTACACTACATGGCTCTGTATGACGCGTCGTAACCTCGAGTTCTGACACTCGTCAGAAACAGTAGTTGGAGTCCGGTGACCGTAAATACGAGCAAATCAAGCTCGGCCTCGTCGGCATGGACAAGACAGTGATTATACATCTGAGTCGTCCATTTGCAATAGGAACAAGTCGTCGTCCCCGGCCCTCACAACCCTTGGCTCTGTCTGTGTCTGATTCCAAATATTGTAATTCGCATACACATTCCCACATTTGTCGAGGTTACCCGCCCTCTGCATATCGGCTGGGGGCTGCAACACGCCGGTGCCGCAAGTTGGCAAAGTTAACAGAAGATCACTGGCAGAAATGCATAGCAGACAGCACAGGCAGTGGTCACACAGTCACGTACAATAAGGTCTCACCCAACGACGATCGATATGTCAGAGGCGCCAACACCATCCATCGCGCGCAACCCGCTGCTGTTCCAGGGTTGCGTAAATCCATTCTTGGCTATCTTTTTTTCTCGACGGCAAGAGCGCAATTCATGGACATGCTTTTGGGAGCTGGCAGGCAAGATCTCAATGACTTGCAGCAGTCGACGAAAGCACTAGGGTAAGCCTCATTGTTTTGTATAGTGACTGTACTCTCGTTAATTGGCATGTCTGTAGATCCAACCATCTCCCGCAGAATGGAAAACCATCACTCGCTACCCTCGCCGTGTTTGGGAGCTCGGGATTGAAGGGAAATATATTCCTTTCAGCTCATATTTTCTTGAATCCGCTCCAAGTTACTCGTCATCATTTTTCCTCTTCCCCAACCTGAAAGTTCTTCATTGGGCTGTGGATCCGTCATATGAAAACCCTGATTTGACAGTTGTCGTGCGTCAGCTACTGTCCCCCACTCTCGTTTCTCTGACTGTCGATCTCGACGTGAGAGGTTCCAGGATCAATCCGTTCCTTCAAAATTATGTTTCACTTTGTCCAGCTTTGACGTCCCTCGGAATCAAAATTTCAGACGACCGACCACATGATCCTACCGACATCGATCGACTCTCGCAGACCATCTATGCTCAGAAGCATCTTGGGTCTCTCGACCTTTCCTATCCAGTTGACAATGTAACGTTGAGACACCTCATGCTGTCTCCACAACTCAGAGCGGTCTCCCTAGCGCTTCCCCCAAATCTGCGTAGCATCGGTATCAGATCTGCTGACATGCCATTTCGAAACGTCGAGATGCTGTGCTTGCATGCAGCGGATCTGGATTTCATCTCAAGCCTACTACGAGGAGACCAGTGGTTCTATATGCTCGTTTTTGGTCACATGAGACCATTTGAACCAAGAGCCTTCTATACTTTTTTTTTTACTTCCCTAGCCAGCTGTCGGCGTACCCATTCGCTCTTGTCGATTTATCTCGACCAGCCTCCTCTCTCTCTCCGGAACTACAGTGTGAACTACCGCCTAACCTACGATATACTCTATCCTCTCACATCCTTCAAACATCTCCGTCAACTGGTTTTTCTTCCAGCCAATTCGGTTTTTCTGCGGGAAGAGTGTTGGAGCAGAGGGGACGACCTAGACAGGATGTGTGAATACTCCAGTCGAGTGGTACGAGACTAGGCTATCTACCTAGACAGGATGTGTGAATACTATACCACGTCAGTA
>JBBPLT010000807.1:0-12767 GCA_038089955.1 Strobilomyces dryophilus | reverse complement strand
CCTCCGATTCCATGGTCCGCGGTGAGCTAGTATTGCCTCAATTTTGTATTCCTCTTCTCCGGAGATGAGATCAGGGGGTGGATTGAGGAAATTTGGGCCGTGTTCTGCGGTTTCTTTGAACGGGGATAGAAGAGAAGCGTGGAAGACATCATGAATCTTCCATCCTGGAGGAAGTTTCAGTCAGAAGGCCACAGGAGATAGTACCTGAGTGATTTCAAATGGTCCTTCTCTTTGTGGGGCTAATTTTCGCGAGGCATAGTTGATGCAGAGGTTTTGATTCTCCAACCACACCTCATTCCCGACCTTCCATCGTGGAAGACGTGGAAAGATCCATTCCTTCATCATTTGTTGCGATCGTTTATGGGCAGCCAGCACCTCGGATCTTGTGGAATCAAGTTCCGAAAGGCGGTTTTCTAGGGTGGGAAGGAATGTTTTTCCTAGTGGGGGATAAGCGTGTGGTTCATATCCAAGGATCAGGGAGAACGGAGTTTTCATGGTGGAGGAATGGATGGAGGAATTGTGATGGAATTCTGCCATCGGAAGAAGGGAGGACCATCGGTCTGGGTGTCCTTTGCAGAAGATCCGAAGGTAGGTTTCTAATTCCTGGTTGGCCTGTTCCGTTTCGCCATCGGTTTGTGGGTGATAGGCGGACGAAAGGGCAACGTCATAGTGGAGGAGGCGGGCGAGTTCTTGGGCAAATGCGGAGGCGAACTGTGGGCCGCGATCGGAGATGAGGCGGTTGTGGAGACCCGTGTGTGGGAAGATGCATTGGAAGAAAAGGTTGGCTAGTTCCGCGGCATCCAGGTTCTTGTGACAAGGTGTAAAGATTACCCCCTTTGTAAGGCCATGGTCGACCACAACCATGACAGAGTCGAAGTCCCCAGAAGATGGGAGGCCAGTAATGAGGTCAACGGAGATTTGTTGGAAGGGGCAGGTAGCAGACGAGTCAAGAGGGGAAAAAGGGGGGATGGTGGGGTGAGTATTAACTTTTGACGCCTGGCAGGTGGCACAGCCAGCAATAAAGCGGCAGACAAAGGTGGACATGCCCGGCCACCAATAGTCTTTCTGAAGGAGGTGAAGCATGCGAAAAATACCACTGTGGCTGCCTGCAGGGGATTTGTGGATGGAGCGAACAAGGTCTTGTCGTGGATCGGGGGGAATATAAAGATGTCCCTTGAAATAAAGATTGGTGCCATTGAAGTGCCAATCATGGAAGGCAGAGTGGGGTAGGAGAAGAAATCCCGACTGTAACTCTTTAACAAGACGACAGGCAGTGGGGTCTAAGGCCGTGTTTTCTGCAATGCATTGCTGCACACAGAGGTTGAGTGCGCGAGTGAAGACAGAATCGGGAAGCAGAGTGACTGCGGCGTTGTCATCGGTCGTGTCAACATCGTCTTTGCGTGAAAGGGCATTGGCAGGGGCAAGTTTGGAACCAGGAATGTGGACAAAGAGAAGATCAAAGTCCTCAAGGAACATGGCCCATCGAGCTTGTCAACGATTTAGTTTATGGGCCTGTTTGAAGTAAGTCAAATTCTTATGGTCAGTGAAGATGGTGGTGTGGTGGGGGGTTCCTTGAAGATAATGACACCATTGTTCCAAAGCTTTAATGACAGCGAGTAACTCGTGATCGTAAATATCATAGTTGCATTCTGCCGGTCCAAAGGTTTCAGAATAATAGGCATAGGGGTGAAGGTCACCATTGTTGTCGGCCTGCATAAGGATACCCCCTGCCGCGGTGAGGAAGGCATCGGTCATGATGGAGAGGGGTCAAGAGATGTCCGGCATGGCAAGAACTGGCTGGGAAAGGAAGGCTTGTTGAAGTGTCCGAAAGGTGTTTTCGCAGTCGGAGGTCCAGGCCCAGATTTTCCCTTTATGCATGAGACCATGGAGGGGTCATGCAATATGGGAGAAGTTGGGAATAAATCTGCGGTAGAAGTTGCAAAACCCAATGAAAGATTGGACTTGCTTGACGGAGGTGGTGTTACGATCGCTGCCCCGTACCAGCATCTACAACGGACTTAATAACTTTTCTTTTCTTTCTTATCTTATCTTTCATCTTATCTAATCTCTTTATCTTATCATCAGGATCAACGGCCTCAGCCTTGCCCTCTGATCTCTGCACCATCATCACTCGTTTCACCTTCACCATTCACCCATGCTTGACGCATCCTTTGACACAGCCCGGTGCTGTGCATGCTTCCCTTCCATTCTCCCACCACCACACGGCTGTGGTATGCTTCTCTTCTCTTCCATTTGATATGATACATGCTTCACCCTTGATACATGTTTCAGCCACACCCCTACGCCCAGGGCATAGGGTATGGACTCTTATAGACGAAACGTATTATGTAAACCTATGTACTCCATGAATATATAAACCCAGCGGACGACGACTGGCATCCCAGTCTAGTTCACTTGGGTATCCTCCTCTCTAAGGCCCCAGCCTAGATTCCAACACTCTTCCCTCTCCAAAGAGCTTTGGTTGACAAGTGGTAACTCGAGGACTATATTGGTCTTAGGGTTGTATCAGGTGGGGGTTTTCCATTCCTTGATAGCCTTTAACTTGATAGGATCCATAGAAATGGTGTCGGCAGAGACAATCATTCCAAGGAAATCCACTGTTCATTGTTTGAATTGGCATTTGGAGATTTTCAGGAAGAGTCCATGCTCTTGCAAGCATTGCAGAACTTTGCGTACGCGTTCACAATGGAGAGAAAGGTCATCTGCAGAGTGTACAAGGAGATCATCCATGTAGATGATAAGCCATCCCTTGGCAATGTAATCCTGAAAGATGTAGTTCATGAAAGCTTGGAACGTGGAGGGAGAGTTACACATTCCGAAGAACATAACCGTCGGCTCGTATAATCCTTCTGGGGTGATGAATGTGGCTTTCCACTGATCGGAGGGTTTGATGCAAATGTTGTTATAGCCCCATCGAACGTCGAACTTGGTAAACAGTTTGGAGCCTTTCAATTTATCAACTAATTCAGAGATGAGTGGAAGTGGGTATGCATTTTTAACGGTATGGGAGTTGAGGTAATGATAGTCTTGACAGGGGCGTAGCCCTCCATCCTTTTTTGGCACGAAGAAGAAAGGAGAAGCCTGAGGGGATTTGGACGGTACTATTTTTCCGCTTTTTAGGTGCTCGTGGACAAACTCCTTGCATGCAGCACGTTCCTTTGGATTGAGTGAGTAGACTTTTGTGACTTTTGGAACAAAATCTTTTCCTAGGTTGATGGTGTGGTCAAAGGATCTGTGTGGAGGGAGATCTCCGTCTTTTGGCGTTCCAAACACTTTGGTGAAGTCCTGATATTGCTCTGGCAAAGAAACTTTGTCTTTTTGCTTTGCCATGGCTATCTCTGTTGAGATGGTTGCCTTTCTTATTCGCAGGTTTTCATGTTTGGTGGTGGTAAGTCATAGTCGTTTCACCCAAAGTTGCTCCAGTTTGGAATTTGGAGAAGTTTCCAGATATCGGAGGAGATACCGTTGTTTTAGGGTGTCGGGGTGATCATGTCGTTGAACATGGGGTCTGTCAGGGAGATGTACTGTCCCTTTTGCCCAGTCTATTGAGGGGTTACTTTCTCTGAGCCAAGGGAGTCCTAGGATCATGTTTTCTTTTCCACAATCGAGGACTGTGAAGTCTCATGTTTCTTCTCAATCTCTGATCCGTATGGTAAGGTGGACCTTGTGTCTGGTTAGACCTCCTCTGTTGACGGTTCCATCGACATTTTGAGCGACGATTGGTTTTGCGAGCTGTTCTTTCTTTAGTCGATGTTTTTCAACCAGCGCTCAATCGATTAGGTTTCCTGAGGCTCCGCAGTCTATCAAGGCATTCGTGTTGACGATTTGTGCTCCAGGAAAGGCATAGAAAGAGATGGGAATTCTCATTGATGCTGCCTTATTATTGGATACAAGTACAGGAGCGATAGTGACTTTAGGGGGAGATGACGTCGACTCACATCCCCCATTCAAAAACCCTCAACTTGGGCGGTTTCCACGACGCGGACTTCCAGAGGTTCATCATTAGACCCTTCTTCATCTGAGCGTCCTTCGTCTTCTTCATAGCAGGTTTTGAGGACTTTCAGGATGTCTTGGTGGAATATCCCCTTTTTCTTTCCGATTGAGGCGATATAGTCCTCTACCTCCATGGATTCCTTCTTTTTTACGGTTTTGAAGGTTACTGGGAGGTTTCAGGTTGGTGGTTTCCTTGGTCGTTCCTTCCTCTGTTGCCTGGGATGGTTTTGCGTAGAACATTCCTTCTTGTGGCAGATGAAACAAAGGTTCTCTCGGAGATGTCGGGCTCGTTCGACTGGGGAGAGTCTGATGGAATTGACGTCCATGGCATTTGGGTTGCGTCGATTATCTTGTGGTGGGAGAAGATGTCCCACAGTTCTTCCCTTCTTGTACCATTCTAGCCTGGTTTTCTGCATATGGAATTGGCTAGCTTTCTCGATCCATCCATTGATAGTGGTAGGTGGATTCTCCATAGAGATAATCATCCTGGTGATTTCTGGGTCAAGCCCCTCATTGAAGCGATCGATGAGGGTTACAGGGTCAGTTATCTTGGATTTTGCCACGTAGAGTTGGAATTTGGTAACGTAGTCCGAGAAACTGTTCTCTTTGTCGCAGAGGTTCTGGGAGAGACAAGTGAGTTTCCCTCTGGCAGCAGCGTGTTCGTTGTGGGGGGTAAAGGTTTTTAAGAAATCCTGGATAATTTCTCCTAGTGTGGGTTTCTTGTCTTCGTCAATGGTGGGGTCGAGGAGTTTCTCCAAAAGTGGTTCTGCATAAAATCTTCCTTGCCCCTTATTCATCATGTTGAGGAAGATTAGCCTTTGCTGTTCGGGGGTATGGATGTTCTGGTTAATCAAGAAGTACGCCTTCATGGCATTGCTCCACCAGCGAGCGTCTTGTGGTTCTCCAGAGAATCCGTCCGGTAGTCCTGCCTTCATTTCTCTGGCAGCTCGAGCTTTGTCTCGGTCGGCCATGGATGCAGTATTGGGGGATCTAGGTGGGGTTTTAAACCAGGGTCGTTGGGCGATTTCGTCGAGACTTTCAGTGGGGGGTGGGCCTAGAGCTTCTGCTAGGGCTTCAACAGTAAGAGGTGGTGAAGGGACTGGTCCTTCTTCGAGCAATCCCCTCTCTTCAGGTGTAGGGTTTCACGGTGGCAATGATTCCATAAGCGTTCCTTGGAGTTCGTCGGGGGGAGTCGGGTGGTAAATCGGAAGGAAGGGAAAAGAGTCTGGATGGTTGTGGCTCGTTGTCGTCAGAGGTGTCGGCCCTGTATTTTTCAGGAATGGTGACTTTCCAAGTATCTCCCTTCTCCGACATGGAGGGGAGTAAAGAAAGCTAGTTCTTTTGTTATACTGATGCGTTAGAACCTAGCAGCATTCTGTCACAAGTGGAACGAAGACTTGTTGGAGGTGGTCTCACGTTGACTCGGCTCTGAGGCAAGCGGTGGCTAGGAACTAGCATGAATTGCATAGAACTAGCTTAGGGCTACTAGTACAGGTTGTCAGGTATTTATACATTCTGGATGGGGGTGGGAACTACGAGGGCCAAAAGGAGAGATACCCTAGAGGAGTAAACAGACGTCCATGTGGAAGGAGTCAGGCTGCTGCAGATCGGATCAGGGAAATAAGAAGGGAATGGAAGACAGAGAGGCGACGGGTTCCGGGTGAATGACTGCGGAAACAGAACACAGTAGTAATACAGAACAACAAGGCGGCTGCAGAAAGCAAGTCGAAGAAGAAACAAATGGGCAGCATTTACCAGCGAACTCTTGATGGAAGAAGGCCTGCTCTTCAGGAGAGATTGTAACAATGGGCTGTGTGAGTGTGCTGTTGACTGACAGGCTGTGTCACAGGTGCTGCATCTTATCTTGACTGACAGGCTGTGTCGAAGGTGTTGCATATTGTTGCTTAGGCTCGGAGTAGATGCTCCAAGTCACATACTGTTGAAAAGTTGTGTGCTGTAGAAAGGCTAGTGTTATTCATGATAGCAGACAAAGTATGGTATGACACAAAGCTGTGATATAATCTAGGTACTGTACAGTTGTTAGGTAAGTGAATGATTCACTCCAATACACCCCCTGAATCATGAGCAATTACTAGCCTTTCTACAGCACATGACTTTTCAACATAGCAGACCTACCCTGCATTACTGGGGTACATTAATTCAGTAACCGCACAATGGGCTGTGCAAGCATGCTGTAGAGCTCCAGAGCACTCTATAGTGATATCCACCCCTTGCCCCACCTTCCAGGCCTTGCCTGACAACCACCAGACCAGCTCCGAGCTTTCCATGACACAGAAATCAATGGACCAAGTCTTTTTCCTGTGGTCCGACCATTCTCAGCCCATGTCCGACACCTTGGGCCAATAGTCTGATAGACCGACGATTTTTCCCATGGTCCAGACTACCTTCCATCCAGCCTCTAGAAGACCGATGCTCTTGGTCTAATAGTCTGATGGGGCTGATGCTTTTTCCCACAGTCCGATCAAATGTCCCCTATGTATCTGACAGCGTGTTAGACATCTACATAAGGTCTTTAGTGTATTTACACATGTATCTCCCCTTAGTTCCCTTCTACTACCATTCTACCACCACTTTTTGGACTCTCAGACAGCCTGAAAACCACCTGAGAACACTCCTCCCTTCATCCTCGACCTCTCCAGCATAGTCTGCACATCCAGACTTTCGAACTCCAGTTTCCCATGCCTTTGGACCAAGCATTGGTCCATTCTCCTATCTCCAGGACTTCAGCAAACAAGTCGGGCCCCCTATTGGGTTGAGCCTATTGCTCCCAAGACCCCTCACATACTTTCCTGGGTGTCATTCCTCACCCACTTAGTGTTTTACAATTGGAGCCCACCGCAAGGGGGTTTCCAACAGTTTGCTTGAAGTCTATTTCCACTCCCTAACTGAAAATTTACACCCATTCATTTGTTTCCTGCATTCCCTGAGTCTTTTCCTGTCATCCCTCGTTCTTAGCCCTCTAAGCCCCTATTTTATTGCTGCCCTTACATACCTTCTATTTTTGGACCATTTATTACACTGCCACACCCCTTTCCGTGCCCGAGATCATGCACCCATACCTTACCTTCCATTTTCGGACATTTTTCCGATCATGACACTCCGATTCGACAAAACAGCCACTAACGCACTCTACCAATACCTAGACAACACTGAGAATCTCACCAGCCCCGACTGGGAAGCCTACATCTTGGGCCTCTATGAGTTTTATCTCAGAAGCGCTTGATTTTTGGTTTGGCCCTGAGTCGTGGCACTGATCGCATGTCATCCACACGCACAGCCACCACCATCACCTTTGGCCCCTACATCGCCCTCCATTCTGACGTCGATTCCTCCATCACCAACCACCCCCTCTCTGTCAATGGCTTCAACACCATGAACACACTCCTCTCACCTGACCTGACAACTGACCTCTTAGCCATCACCACCACTCACTTTTGCCCTGACCACTTTGGCCCTACCAGCACAGCCACTGACAATGCTGACACCATCACCATCTGCCCCACCAGCCCTTATGGTCCTTGTCACCTCACTCTTGGACCCCACAACGATCGCAACGCCTACCTCCATCCCAGCCACAGCTCTCATGGACCCACTTTTTGCAGCATTTATTGTCATGATGTGGTACGAGTACCAATCCAACTGTGATACTGACCAACCTGTAGTGTTTTTCACCACCACTGATGAACCATCACCACAACTGGTCATGTTCTTGAACATGGTTGGCATGCCTCCACCACCACCTCAACCTGTTCAGTCACTGTCCAACCACCTACCACCAAAACCGTTGCCTGCTGTCCTGTCACCGACACTCTCATGATTGTGCAAGCACACCATCACACCAACTGCACCAGAGGACCGAGCATGAGCCCTGCATGATGCAGGCTTGTTTGGCTCGGTCTCCTCACCACTTGTCTCACTGTCCGTCTTGTGTGCTAACCGTCCAACAGCACTTACACCACTGCTGTCATGTCCTGTCACATTACCATACATGAACGCGTCACCACCATCACCATCGAAACCACCACCATCACCATTTGGCCCGTTGCCAACAGCCCAACCACCACCATGCACACCAAGATTGCCATCACCATCCCCAACCTCATCCCAATCACATTTGCCACCACTGTACCAACCACCACCATCGCCTTCGTGGTGTGTCATTGTGGCCCCACGCCATCGACGTGTCACAACGGACTCAGTCCCACATGACTGAGTCCCTCTCATCGCCATCTCATCACCCATGCTGACCACTTACCATCCCATAGCCCCCCCACCACCTAATGACAACACTCAGTTGCCACAACTGATCATGTTGTCACACCCACCGTACCAACCCATGTCCATTGTGGCCCAAAGCCGTTGATGCCTCACCACTGGCCCAGTTTTTCTTGACCGAGCACCATTGCCCCTGCTGTAAAACAGCAATCCTCCTTGGGGAGGACAGCAGGTGTGGGTCTGTAGGTGCAATATGCTTGACCCAAAAGGGGGCCCGAGATGTTTGCTAAAGTCTAAGAAGCCCTAGGATGGACCGATGCTTGGACCAAAGATGCAGGAAAGCGGAGTCTGAAAAGTTCAAAATGCGGTCAAGGTTGGAGAGGTCGAGGAGAGGCCAAGGATGGAAGGGAAGATGTTTTCAGGCAATAGGAAGGGTTTTCGGGTGGTCTGATAGGTAGTAAATGGATGGTAGAAGGTAAGGTAAGAGGAGATAGGTAGATACATGTGTAAATACACAAAACAACCTTAAGTAGGTCCGAGAATTGCCAGGCCTTGTAACCTAAGGTATGGAGTGCAGTCAGGTACAGGGGAATGCCTAAATAGAGTGGGCTGAAGTAAAAGAAAGTGGCCCAAGAGCTGTGGAGTGGACTGATGCATAGTCCGGACTGCAGGAAAAAGTGTCGGTCTTCTCGGTCTATGGCCCGAGAGTGGTTCAGGCCACAGGAAAAACATCGGTCTTCATCAGTCTTAGCTCCGAGAACGTTGGTTTTATGAGATGTAAGGCCTGGGAAGGTTTCAGGGCGATTGGGTTGTCTCGGAGTGAGGTCTAGGAGCTTGGGATGGTGTGTGGATGATGGGAGAATGCATGGATAGCACTGTAGAGTGAGCTAGTGCTCTACACCACGCTCGCCTACCGCCCAATGCCAGTTGCGTTGAGTTGTGCTCTCAAATGAGAGCGCACCATTGATGACTTCACTGCCCTCGACCTCACCAATGCCAATGCTGCACTGTAAAACAGCAAGTCCATCTAGGGTGACCTGAGTGGTTATCCTGGCAGTACAAGAGGTCTGTTAGGTGTGGGAGAAGGTCAGTTCTCCTCTAGGGACTCCTGGGGCAAGCGGGAAACAGAGGGGAAGCTCTTCGAGCAGCTCTGAGCAAGAGAAAAGTTGGCTGATGCTTGGGCTGATAGTCTGATAGTCTGGGCCAAAGGTCTGAACGACATGCACGAGCAGCAGGAGGCATGAACGGTGTCAGTAATGGTGAAAACAGTGAAAATGGTGGAGAAATGGTCAGTAGAATGGTGATGGTCATTGGTGAGCAAAAGGAAGCTGCATATTACGACACTAAGTACAACATTTTCTATACTTGGCTGAGGCTGAGACTATGAAATGAGTGTGAGAGTGAGTGTATGTAAAGACCGACATCGTTGGTCTGCAGACAGCAACGACCGATGGTCAGTGAGTCCGTAATGAGTGTGATAAGACTAGGAAATAAGTCCAAAATGAAGAGGAAAGCAACCGGCCTTTGAACAGAAGGACTGATGTGTTATGCTGATTGTGTAGTAACCTAGCAGCGCTCACTTGAAGTGTTACAGTCACACGAGAGGACGGTCCCATCCTTTCTTTTCCTCCCGTCTCTGACTCCCCGACCCTTATCTCCGACACCCCATTCCTCGATGATGACCCCATGGAGACCTCTAGCTCCTCCACTCCCGCTCCACCACGCCTGGTGCGTAGATTACCCAAGATACCCAAGAGGGACGCCTAGAAACCCTCTGCCCTTCCATGCGGAATACCACACTACTGACTCTGTTTCCGTCGCTTCTATACGGAGTTCCAGACTTGCCATTCCATTTCCCATGATCCACTTCCTTTGATCCTTTTGACTCCTTTTGGCCACGGACACCCGCACCCCATCTAGTGTAGAACCCTCAACCCTGAAGGTTCCCACCTCTTGCCTCTTCAGTATATAAGTCGGGTACTTTCTCCATGTTCCCTAGCTAGTTCTACACATAACTTGTGTAGTAACCTAGTATCCTCTTTCCACGCATTCCTCGCGTGAGACCGTTCGATCTAGACGACACTATCGAACCCTTGACCCTAAGTGTAGCTGCCGCTACTAGGAACTCACTCTTAACGCTTCGTCTATAAGACTTCGCTCCACTTCGAGTGAGCGCTGCTAGGTTATTACGCAACCAGTGTAACATGAAGTAGAGCGGAGTCTTATAGATGAAACTCAAGAGTGTGGTGATAACGATGAAGTAGGTTCCCTAGTAGCAACAGCTAAGACTAGGGACAAAGGTTCAACAGCGATGGCTGGATTGAAGGTCTCATGCATATGGGGATGCGTGGAAGAGACTAGATTACTAGGCAGGAAGTGCGTAGAACTAGCTAGGGAACATGGGAGAAAGTACCCGACTTATGTACTGGTGAGGTAAGGGGTGGGAACCTTCAGGGTTGAGGGTTCTACTAGATGGGGTGCAGGTGTCTGTGACTAAAAGGAGACAAAAGGGTCAAAGGAAGCAGATCATGGGAAATTGAATGGTGTGTCTGGAACTCCATGTGGAAGCTGTCATATCCCGGACCAACCATGTCCAAACTCCTACCTCTGGAACCAAACTCCACCCACTTTCCCGCACTCTGGATTTATCCCTGCCTACTTTCCCATGCTTCGGAGTTTGACTCCACTATAGATATTCTCTCCTTGTCCTCTTATGTTCATCCTTGTATTCCTTTTAGTACTAGATCCACTTTTTAGAATGCTCCACACCTGTGTTTGCATAGCTCTGGCATTCCGCATATCCCAATGTCTGTCTTATTCATGTACATTCTCCATTCCCCTTCTGGACTCATAGCTATGTACTTCTTTAGTATATAAAGTCTAGTACTCTACTCTGTACCCTCAGTTCAAATATCTCGTTGACTTATAGACACAACTCCTGTCCTCAGAGTTTGACTCAGCTCAACTCCTCCTTCAGCCTTGACCACTTCCTCGAAATCTACCTCTAGGAGTTTATCTCCTTCAGTACCTCTGATCAACTCCAAAATCTAGGACAACTGAACACCAGTAAGGGCGCAGCTCTCCACCTAAGTAGTTGAAGCCAAGTCCTAACCCCTTGGGACAAACTCTAACGTTCCGGAGTTTACACTGGAGTTGTATGGTCTCTGACAGAAGTGATGGAAATGGAGTTTGGTAGAAGTACAAGAATAGAAGAGTCCGGTGCAGTCCTGCTGTGGTTGCTGCGCATTGGAGGGTAAAGGGTTTCTAGGCGTCTTTCCAGGGTATCTTGGGTAGCCTACATGCCAGGCATGGTGGGGCAGGTGTAGAGGAGCTAGAGGTCTCCATGGGGTTGTCGTAGGGAATGAGAGTGGGAGAGTTGAGAATGGGAGGGAAAGAAATGATGGGGCCGTCCTCTCATGTGACTGTAACATTACCCTCCTTGTAGACTTGCTCTACCAGAGCAAATTCAGACCTGTCCAGGGTGGGGCAGGGAATGGGAGGAATGAAGGTAAATGGGTACGCCATAGGATTTGTTTGGTTCTGTAAAGGACAGCAAGGGAAGGAGTGCCCTGGGGAGTTGCGGCAGCAGTGGGGGCAGAAATAACAAGGGCACCAGGTCATGGTATGGTTAGTGCTGTGGCAGATGCGGCAGGTGAAAGGGCATTGGGGAATGCGATGAGTAGAAAAGGAAGACATGGTGGGTTGTTCTTTGTTTCTGAAAAAACAACCTCAGTGCATTCAATCCTTTTATGCATTCGGGAAATCTCGAGGATGCAGCTTTTGGTAGTCTTGGAGTTCTGCTGCAGCATGGCGAAGGTTGCCCACAGGTTCCCATGTGTTCTCTGCTGTGGAGTAGCCTTTCCAGGAGACCAAGTATTGTCTCCAATTGTGTGATCCATGGTGTGCCAGGATGGCTTCTATTTCGTATTCTTCATCTCTGTCGATAAGGTCAGGTGGAGGGTTATGGAAATTAGGACTGTGCTCGTTTGTTTCTTGGAAAGGAGATGGAAAACATTGTGAATTTTCCATCCAGTGGGGAGTTGGAGGCAGAAAGCCACTGGGGAGAGGACTTGGGAAATTTCAAAAGGTCCCTCTCGTCGGGGTGCTAGTTTCCGGGAGGCATAATTGATCCATAGGTTCCGGTTGTCAAGCCAGACCTTGTTGCCTACTTTCCACTTAGGGAGTCATGGAAAGATTCGTTCCTTCATGATCTGTTGTGACCGTTCATGGGCCATGATTGCTTCCATTTGTGCTGTGGAGAGAAGTTCCAGCCAGGTTTCCAGTGCTGGAAGGAAAGTTTTGCCAAGAGGGGGGTATGCTCAGGGTTCATATCTGAGGATCAAAGAAAATGGCGTCTTCTGGGTGGATGAACGGACGGAGGAATTGTGATGGAATTCCGCCATTGGAAAAAGGGATGCCCAGCACTCTGGATGTCCTTCACAAAAGATCTGAAGGCACGTTTCAAGTTCTTGGTTTGCCCATTCTGTTTCCCCATCCATCTGTGGATGATAGGCGGA
>JBBPLT010000806.1:0-12801 GCA_038089955.1 Strobilomyces dryophilus | reverse complement strand
CATCAGGAAACCGTGGAGAGGCTGTTATGACCAGACAAATATTACAAATAAATGTAAATCTGATGTAATAGGGTAATGTGAATATCAGCGCTTGCAATGAGGGTGGCACAAAGCCAAGGGTATGAAAAGAGAATGAAAGTGGGATGGACTGATGAAAATACCATCTCAGCACTGATGTAGTTGTTGGATGACGGGAAACTCATATCAATGTTTTGGCATGATGATTTAGTATTATCTAGTTTGTGGCATACTGGCGTAGTACCGGTCAGCAGCAGACAATTATGGCAACTAAATATAATGCTGATTCTCGCGTGCCGGTCGTCGCCAAGGCTTCTCTCCCTAGCATTAGCATCCAATTAGCATTATTTAACGTACTTTAGATCCGTTAGTACGATGTCTAACGCGTTCAGTCGAGAAAGTTTTTCGTCAAAATCATGCAAGAACCTCATACTCTGGAGAACCTTCTGACTGCGTGACAATGCGACACATATGTTAACCAGCTGAGTTTCAGGCTTCCCGGTGTTAACAATCCTTTTTTCATTGTTAGTCCTAGAAGACCGATAATCGCTGGTAGTGATGTGCAACAACGTGCGTGTCCTGGCGACGTGCAAACACACGGGTCTCGTGTGTATTATGCCGTCTGGATGCACCATGACGTGGTTGTCGTCATTTTCCGTGTTGCGATACCATGTACCACAGCGCCGTTGCCATTGTTGTGTCCATGATTACGTAGTCATAGAATGGGTGGAATGGACCGAATAGTGACATGGGCACGGCACGATTATGATGCCGCACGGTCAGAAGGTGTCTGTAAGCACAACAAGAGCGACAATGAATGGAAGGTAGGACTGATGCTGACATGGCAGCGCATGCGAGGGCAAGGACGAGAAAGATACACGGACGACACCCAGCAGGGCAGCTGAAGGTGAAGGGTACGCGAGTAGGGGCAAGCGCAAGGGCGAGCGGCTAGTAGGCGTCCAGTCGGCATTATTCATGAACTGGCCGTCGCATGCATATGCGTGCGCATACACACCAACATGGACATGTGAGAGGCCTGGGGGCGGCAAGGGCGAGAGCGAGGTGGGGACGTGCGTGTGTGCATGCATGCATATTACAGTCCAAGTAGACGAGCAAAGGCAACTGAGGGCAAGGAGGGCGAAGGCGTGTGGCATGCAAGGGGCGGGAGAGTGTCCATGTCCAAATCCACATCCATGTGGACACGTGGGAGGAGCAACGAGGTCGGCACGGACTCGGGCATGGACATTATGTTGTGTCATTGAGTACTACTACGTCTGCGACAGAACATATTTAATCAGTGTATAAAGGACCTAAAAATCACCAAATTCGGCGTCACCACTAGCATCGCACAAAGACTCATCCGAGTCACCATCAGATGTTTCATCAGTGTCCTCTTCCTCTGTGCTGCTTTGCCAAGGCGAGTCCAAGTCCTGCTCATTATTGTTGGTGTCCTTCATAAAGTCTTCTACTGAAGACTCTTCATCACTTGCAGTAGATTCGGTGTATGCCGTCGGGTTCCTCCAGCTGCGGCCATGGCTGAAATTTACCCCAGCCTCGCCATTCTGGCAGCCATGTGTATACGTGTGGCCAACTCCGAGGCCCCAGTGATAGCGGAGGAGCATATCCCGATCAACAAACCTGATGTTGGTAAGTTATTTTGTGACCTCTGGTAAGATCGCCACTCACCTGTTGACATGGTAGTTTTTCCAATCATCGGCATCTGCCATGAGCGGTGATACTGAAATACCGTCCGAGCGCAATCGACCTGTACAAAATCTAGGAATAACGTGGCACCCTCTCAGTACATCGTCTGGATTGACGAATCCAAAAGCGCCTGAAGCTTCCATCGGCATGAATTTTAGGATGTCCAGGCTACTCTGCTGCCATCCTGAGGGCTGTTCCAGTTTTTCGAACCAACGTACCCATAGGAACTCCATGCGGCGTGCCTGATAATCCTTGGAATCCATACCAGCATAGACGACATGGGCATGAAAAATCCCAATGACACGTGCATAGCAGAAAGGATGTTCGTCAGGACCTCCGGGTGAGAGCATAAGGATGTCGCAATGGTCCGACTTTGGTTTTATGACATCAGTTTCCCTACGCAAGTCATGGGTGGGGAAATTGACGCGGATGGTTTGGTGGCGATAAATTCGGTTGTGTTGGATGATCACGTGACCAGGTAACTGTCGTCCATCATTTGAGTTAGGATCCACTGTGAGCGATTGAGCAGTCTCGTTATGGCCTGGAAGGCTTCTATGCATTTCTGCTATGCGTGGCAGTAGGTGGGCCTTGAGGTCCTGGATGAAATTCTTGGGGGTCTTGTCATCACGTAGATCTCAATGTGCGACTTGGAAATAACATACTGCAACAGCTGGATCGTCACAGTTATGACGCACGAAAAGCATCAAGTCCACGGGGTCGTTATTTGAATTGCCAGTGTAGTGGTGGCACTCCTGTCTGTCATCGGCTGACTCCTCGGCCAGAGGTGTGGAGGGAATTCGTAAATGAATACGTCGAATGTGATCCTGGCGACGCTCAATGGCAGTCAGCTGAGGCACATACTTTTTTCGACTTGTCCTGATATAGCGGCCTTTGCTGGTTCGATGCTCCAACTCGCCCTAGGGATACTGTCAGTGAATGGATCTGACCTAAACACTGACACATACTATCTGCGTAGAAAACGAGTCTGTTGTACCATACATCCTGATTTGTGCAGGATAATCTGCAAGGGCATGTACTTTGTATGTCTGAAGGTTGAATACCTTTTCGCGGCGTGAACCACTGGCCTGTGAACTATTATGGTGACTAGCTGCGGTGGAGCCCTGCTTAGCAGCCCGTTTGATACGATTCTCTGCCTCCCTTCGAAGCTCCTTTGTCTGGAACGCTGAGCAGGTCTGAGACCTAAATTCACGAAGCAGATTCGCCAACTGAGGGGTAACAGTCTCCATGATATCCAAAGTATCATCGGTATGCAGCCGGAGTTTCGCGAGACCGTGCCAATGGCACAAAGTAAATAAGAGTTGCAACACCCGGTGATTATAGGGCTCTGATAGAAGTCCTTCGAACACAGGTATCGCACACTGAACCAAATGATGCTCAGTAACATGATAATTCAATACTGGATCGCGCACTCACCTGCAAAAGGTCTTCAAAGTCACGTGCAGTCGTTCTTTTCATCTCTGAAACATTTTTCCGAAAGCGTCGAATCGTGTCGCGACCAAATTTTGGCACTTGGCGGTAGCTGAGCAGCAAAAACTTTAAGTTAGACTAAACATGTCCACTGACATCATAACAATCTCACCGCCTGTCCAGCTCTGCGAGACTACTCCCTTTCTGACTATCCAGTATCCTAAGTAGGTGGGTAAACAGAGCCTTCCATACACCGAGCTCGAACTCGTGCAATAAGTCAACAACGAGCATCTGAAAGAAATCAAAACCAGTATGACTGAGCCGCACAGAAAATGCATTCTGTCGAGATAAGTAGCATTAGTCCTCATCCATAGTCACCAGCTCTGGTCGTGACATACAGTCGTCGGAACAAGTGACTCAACTTTCAAGACGCTTTGCACTCGGGCGTTGTCGACAGCGTAATTCTGTTGATAAATCAAGCTACGGACCAATGATATTTTGTCCTTTCTTTCCTGGGAGTCGCTACGTGTGAGCAATTGACGTTGCACCAAGTCGTGGCCTGTGGCTACCAGCTCAATCCGCGATTTCGGGATCAAACAGCGTGGACAGGGATATTCCCCTAGATTTCGTATACTGGCTATAAGCACTCTGTTCAAGTAGTGTGAGCTAAAATTAAAAGAGGAAGCTATGCATACTTCTCGGGATAGTCAGCAGAATAGGTGAATATGCGTGGATATAACCGCCTAACCAAGCCATCGCAACAAGTCATGACTATTCCGTGTTCATATGCAGATATGAAGTCATCATCGAGTAGTTCCTGCCATTGTGCGTGGAACAGCTCCCTGTGACAATGCGTGAAGAATGAATCGCCCGGAACCTTTCCAGCATGTCCTGTCACGAAATCCTTGAACTCGTCAGGCAACTGTGTGAAACCATCGTAATCAGTCCTATGTTCTGGTAACAGTATAACAATACTTACAACCTGAAAATATGCAACGTGCATCGAAAGGCCAGAGGATGGTTGGCCTCTCACATATTTGGACTCGTTCCCAAAATACATATAAAGTGGCCACAGTTTGGCGTCTCCGAATGATGTGAGCTGCGTCGAGTCAGACCAGAACATCAGCGCTACAATGCGGCGAGGTAGGTCACACCCAGGTTCTCCAGGTGATGCCTGCAGCTGTTCATGTGCCTGGAGAAAGATCTGTGACGTAAATAGTTCGCCGTACACCCGCACCGCGGTTGTCTTGTGTGGGGGGTGCCAACGTAGCTCATACGGTTCATAATGGAATTGTGAGTGGTGGCTTGGATTCGAAATATTGTCACGTATAACGGATAGTAACGAACGGAAATAAAAGTCGGGCACGGAGTAAGTCTTGGACCCGGGGTTCTGGCAACGATTGTGAAATGGAACGGAAAGGGCAACTGTGGTGTGATTCCAGCCAGAGAACTCTTCGGGCGGCTCGTGGCCTGGACCTCCAAGTTCACGGTCAATTGCGAGCCACTTCGTGTCTCGGACATCTTCTGAGCGGAAACTTGGACTCCCGATGATCTCCAGCAATCGCTTAAAACTCTTTCTGGATTTCTGCCCCCCGTTGTTCCAGTACCAGTCCCCAAGCAAGAATGAGTTCTCGTTCGGATAAGGGTAAAATGGATTTTCCGCGAGAGAGTTTGGTATCGTGCTACCCAAGCATGAGCTTGCATATGTGATAGGTGACGAACCAAGGGGATCATGAGATGGGGGAGTTTGGTGGTTATAAATACGGAAGAGACCAGATCCGTTTTTCTGAGTTCTGAAAGTCCGACACGAAGGTGGGACTGGTGCGTCTGGGGTCTGAGGTCTGGGGCGTGTGGAGCATGGTGCACAATATGAGTTCGTGTTGGATTCACCAGATAAAACAGGAGTTAGGGCCTCGGGGAGGGCATCCTCAGGCCTGAAGCGTGAGGGAGGCTGTCGATGTTCTCGCCGTGATCGTCGTTGGGCCAGAGGTAGGTCTGATGTATCGAGCTCCATCTCAGCTCGAACATAAGTCCTATTAGTCACGGGGAGAGTATCGAGTGACTGCTGCGACTGTGTGAGATTCCATGTTCAACAGTCAGTCGCTCAGTACCACGAGATCAAGTTCCATACCTTGTCCAAGTCATTTGCATTAGTGGCAATATCTGACGACTCGGAATCGATGGCCCGAGTACGCATCCTCTTGCGACGATAAACTTCCTTGGCCATCATTAGAGCCTCAGCCAGGCGTTTCCTACCACTAGTGCAAGTCTTCTGGTGTCTGCTCAGGTGGCTCAAATCGGTAAACGCCTTATTGCAGACACATGTAGCAGTGAATGTCTGCGATGAATTTGCATCCATCGACCAGGCAGGTGAATGTCGACTGCGATAAGTGTGAACAATGTAGTAGCAAGCAATGCCACCTGACGGATGTTGAATATCATATTGTGCGGGAAGCGTATTGCTGGCAGTAGTATCACATCCCACATTTGGAAAAAAAAATAAGTATGGTACAGAGCACTGGAGTCACCGTCAAACTCTTAAGGTACTACATCGAAAGGTCGAGTATAATAACTGGACTCGGGGGTAATGTATGCGTCGTCTGCCGAAAATTCGAGGCAGTCGACGTCCTCTTCCTTCATTCCTCGTATCCATATGCAATGCTCGTATAGAACGTATTGACGACAATTTGTGACGGTTTGCTGGAATCCTCTGTCACTTCTGTGGGCTGACTCGGTTCTGCATGGGCAGCGGGGGCGTAAAGTCGAAGCGCATCCCAGGGAATCGTGACAGTCCACGTTGGCTCTTCCTTTGGCAATAGCGTTGAGCTACGTATCGATGGTGCCAAAGGCTGGGGCCATATCGGAGTCGTTGGAGTTGCACGTCATGTTCCATCTAAGTGGAACATATCGCAAATGCTCTGGGACGGCGTGGAACCATGCAAGGAGGAAATACAGATTTTTCCGCGGGTCCTTGAGCGAGGCGTTGCGGAGGAATGCAACCCAACGAGTCGAGCAAATTGGCCTCGGTCCCTGGTGGAGATTCATTCATGATAGTGAGAAAAGGAGCAGGCGCTCGTCGGAGAATGTGGACGGGAATGGATGGGTCAGAAAGAGGCAGAAGTGGACTGAGGTTCTTGGGGAGTACACATGTTCCCTGGCTTGATCTGCCAGAGTAAAGCCCTCCTAGAAGCCTATGGCGACCGATGAGGATCGTGCTCCGACGGTTCGAATGAGATCCTCAATGCAGTAACTGGCATCATGTCACGGATACCAAAGCGAGTAGAGTCGTGGCAGGAACCTCATCCACAACCATAGCGCCAAATTGTGGTCATTGGGTAAGGAGGTCCTGGCTTGACCAGTAGGGTCGGTGATCAATGGGTAGTGGCTGAATCGTCCGGATAGGATCGCATTCTTGGTGGTCGGGTTGGCTTCGAGAAGGTAGTTCGACCACCTCTCGATAATGCTGGGAAGAAGAAACCACTGTATGCAAGGCACGTGGCAGACAACAACACGCCCCCGATGATGGTGCTCATTTCGGCATCAAACATACGGCTTCCAGACTCCCATCGACCCTTCTCTGAGGACAGGCTTTCGAGGAGCTTCATGCTGCGATCAGCCCTGCTCTGCACGCGCTCCATCTCCGACTTGATAGCTTGCGTTTCTGAAATGAGCAACGCGTATTCTTCCTTGTACTTGGCGATCTTAGCCTCGAGTTCAGTGACGATGGTAACGATCTGAGCGGCTTGCTTCTTCGCGGTCTCCGCTTGCGTTTCGAGAGATTGCACCTCATTGTGGAGAGGTTTGAGCTTGTTGAGGATCTCGGAGAAGCGGACCTCTGCGAGGACCTACTTGACGAGGGGACCACAGGCTTTACTGGCGTGCTGGACAGTTTCAAAGTTGAAAGACGGCCTGCTCAGGAAGTCCTTCTTCATGAGCTCATGGAGAGCCTTGGTTATCTGGTTGTTGGTGTCGAAGATTTGTACATCAAAGTCGATCAAGGACGCTTCAGCGGCCATGGGCGGTAGATCGATGCCAGTTTGTTTCCGCAGGAACTCGCCCATCTTGGCACGTGAGTCCAATTTGGTGTCACCAGAAAACACCCAGATAATGCTGACCAGCAGACGCTTGGCGACATACTGTTCAACCTTTTCGGGAGGAAGCGGGAAGCCCGAATGTTGGATGTTGTACTCGATGATGTTACGAGCGGTCTTGTTGAGCAACGAAAAGAGCGTATGAAGCGCACGATGGTCGACGGATTCTGCGAAATCGAGAGCAGAGCTGACCAGTTCTCCGTCGGCAAAGTAGTTTTCGAGGATGTCAGTGATTTGAACCTGGGTCGCAAGGTGTGTAGAACCTGGGGTATCGACACCGAGGATGTTGGCGCAACGGCCTGGTACATCGGTAGCGTCTTCGCCATCCGCATCCAGGTATAGACGAGAAAGTATTGAGATACTGACGATAAACCATCGAAGGTTCGATGACATCCTTGCTGAACCAGATCATACCGCAGCGACTGACAGTGGCGGGAGTGGCGTAACGCAAGTGTTCGACCTCGAACATGATGCGGACGTTGGGAGGCAAGTTCAGACGTTCCCCATTGGGAAGCGTGAGTAGCTTGTTATCGTCAAGGACAGTGGGGATAGGTGAGTCCACGGTTCAACCTTTGAACAAACAAACCAACCTGTTCAGGTTCTCCACCCATTCTGGATCGACATCGCTGTCAGATATAATCCAGTGTCTCTTGGAGCTCTCTCCACGCACGTCATCCACGATCTTCCAGAGGATATGCATGAACAAACCATCATTCCATTCACGAGTGGTAGGGTCGAGCGTGCCGTAGAGAGCATCATTGTGGATCGCTTTGGGATCGATCACGTATGAAACTCCTTCGGTGCCATCTAGTCGCTCCAACACCAAGAGGACTTGCCATGCGTTTGTCTTGCCAGTCCCGGAGGGACCGACCATCATGAGACTATGCTGGATCTTCTGGATTTGGTACAACCGGAGAATCTTGGCGATCCACCGCTCGCCGTCCACCAGGCACCGTTCCGCACAAGCCTTCATGATTTGCCCATGAAACGCCTCCAGGTCAACAGGGACATAGTCTGCACCAGGGAAGTGCTTCAGTGTTAGATTGGGGAGCGTCTGTGCTATTGCAAACCTCACCTTGTGAGCAAAGGCACGTCATCAGCGACCAACTTCGAAACGATGGTCTCCGTGACACTCTGGATGACGATGATCTGTTAAGAGATGGCATCCGAGAGCCCGTTGACGCTATCCCTGTCCTCCGACTTGGCATTTTGTAGGCGTTCACGTTTGAGGATACCCGCGCTAGCAAGCACAGCCTTGAGCACACGCACATAATGCGACTGTGGCAAAAGCTGTTCATCGCAAAGGTTAAAGAAGGGCACGATCTTGGAAGCGAGGATTCGGCGGTCCGGAAGCCTTGAGAGAAGAGCATGACTTGAGTGATGAGCTCGCGGTCGGGCCTTGTCATCGCCATTCTGTAGGGCTAGTCAGCATGGCCGTTTGGAGCCAAGGAATGAACGAACGGTCGGAAAAGCTTCGTCAAGTTTGGTGGCAAAGTCGACCGACCAGCGTAGTTGGGATTGGTGGTAATGAATATTCCTAGTCCATGCTTAGTCGAGCCTCAGTGCAAAAGCGTCGACGGACATACCGATGTTCTTAAGACTCTTGCCAAGGAGCTCGATCTCGGCACTGAGATTCTTGGCGAGAGCGCCAAGACCTTGTTGGATGCTCTGCACCTGCTGCGACACGGCACACAATATAAGCTCCTCCAGTCGAAATATCCCCACGCTCTGACTTGAGACAGACCTACGAAGATGTAGCCCATAGCCTGGAAATCGAACGTCTCATCGCAACAGAATGCCAGTATGAACCGACCAAGCTGAACGCCAAGGGCCTTGACGGATTCGGTTTTGCCTAAATTGAACGTTAGATAACAGGTCTGCAGTGTAGCACGCGGACAGCGATACCTGTTCCGGCTGGGCCGAATGGCGAGCCAAAGGCCTGAGTCAAGTTTACTGCCTCAACTTTCTCGGCTGCACCGTCGCCCACAGCTCGTCGATCTGGCCCCACATCCCGGAAAGCGCAGTCCAAAGATGGGTCCCAAGTGGGTGTGATGCGTCAGCTCGAGGTCGACCTCCTTGACCCTACAGACGGGATCGTACTCTTCCTTGATGCGGTTGAGCTTTCCCTCGAAGACGTTCATTGCGTTCATGGCGGTGTCGGCGCGTATGCTGCCTTGCATGGGGCGCGTCTGCTCCTACTCTGCGAGAACATCGTTGATCTTGTTTTCGACGATCTTGAGCTGGAAACCAGCTGCGGACCGAAGGCGTCAGAGAGGTCGCGACAGCCGGGAAAACGACGTACCAAGCTACTCCTAGATGGAATCATTCTAGCGCTTGAGGCGCTCTAAGCGAAACTTTGCCAGCCAGTGCGAGAATGCTTGTCGCCGCGCCGTGGTTGCCGTCCTCCAGTCGTTGATATGCTGGGTCGTGGCGTCGCTGCGCTGCTCTGACACATCGTGAATCGTGTTGTTGTGTAGACAAAGGTGGATGGGAGACAGGCAGGCAGCAAGGGTGCGGGGGGTGAGGTTGGATGTTGACAACCGGGGCATCGACAGAGCAGTATAATTAAAGACGGGGTACGCGCTGAAGAAGCCGTCAGCGGAGATGATTTTTTATTCTTCACTGGTCAAATTTCGCGGGGAGGCGAGAGAGTTGAGCATCCCAGTCGTGTTGATGCATTCGTGCGGGAACGTAGGAGAAAACAAGTGCTATGCAGGTTACGAGGGGGCGAGCACGAGCACGAGGTTGGTGAAAGCGGTACGAACTGAGCTCGGGCCATGGACGACGATCGTGCACGGACCAGGCGGGGTGCAACAATGGCTCGGGATCGGGTTCAGCAAGCCTATAGAGGGACAGGTAGCGAAGCGCGATCTGGGGCGGGTGATGGCATGTGATGAAGAGGAGGGAAGGGAAGGCGGGCAAGGCAGGAACCCATTGGCAGGATAGCCACTGCCGGTGGAGACGTGTCAAGTGAGAAGGAATGCAACTTTCATCTTGCCACCTCGCGCCCCCTGTTTACTTCACCACACTCATTCGTGCTTTTTCTGATAGACCTTGCACATGAACCTTCCAGATTGGCATCGTCTATAGTAGATCCCTTACGCTTGGTCTGCCTACTGGCATGTCTTACGCTTCTTTAAGGGAGGATTATCACTTGGGCTTCGACAAGGCCGCCTTAGCTTGAAAGGATGAAGGCGAATCTCCGGCGCTGGAGTTGAAGGTCGTGCTCAGATGGGACTACTGGGCGAGAGCTGCCCACAAAATTCAGCTAGCATCAGCAAAAAAATTATGATCCGACCTCTGAAATTACATACCATCGATGGACCCAGTAAGAATTGGACTTGGGGAGAATCATCGACGTCGGCTGACGTGTGTGTGTGCATATTTGGTCTGCCCCAATCTGCGTACATAGACAGTATCATACGTCATCGTAGCGGCGCATGGTGTGCCGAATTCCCGACTCCGAGTTCCTGAAATTCATCAGCTATAGAAGGCCCTCCGGGCAGATCCTGGACCCTCAGGTAGTTTTGTAGGCATGTATTATACAGGGTAAACTCTGTGCAATTGTAATTTGTGCCGTGTGCTATGACGGTGCATGATGACTAAGAGGGAATGCCCCCATCGATCGTGAGATAATATATTCTGCTCATACGACTGAAGTGTCTAATCACTAGGTTCTCTGTTGGACATCCCTGTACCGTGTATGTTAACAGAGAATCTAGTGACAAGACTGTTACTATGCACTAATCCACTCAAGGGGGGAGGTGGTGATGGAGGCAGCGCAGCTAGATAAACAGGACCTCTAAATCCGTGCCAGAATGTAATAGATGTGGTCTTATGGTGTTCATTCACGACTTACGGGGTGTCCAAATTGTGTTTCTGTGATCTTAATCTCAATGGACAAGGAGAAACAGCGCTGGGTATCACTTTCCGTACGTCAGCGTGGTTTGAAATGATTCGTCGTCGATGTCGTCTTGATCGCGCGAACGATGAAAGAACCTGAAAGACTAATTCTTGATGTCTATCATAAGGTGAAGAGCACGTATGCGCTGAAAACACCTGAATTCGGATGCTCACAGTGCCCTGCAGGCTCGAGGTGTGCGATTCTGTAATGATCGCACCTCAGTACGCCTACTCTACCGACTTTAATTCCTGGTTTCAGAACTCATCCGCTGTCTTCGTTATTGAACCGAAACCGCCTATGTATATGCTATGCTTAACCCTATGCCCTAGACCTTCCATGTCCCACTTCGTAACGAGTACGCATACGAAGTTCACGTCTACCCGTAGACGTCGCCTAATCACCGTATATAAAGGCGACTGTATGCCTCCATGTATAGTCAGTCATTCGAATCGAGAGGATTTGATCCAGTTCTATTCGTTTGATTCTTCTACTGTGTGCCGTCGTGTCTACCTAGGCTCGACGTCACAGATTCCAAGTACAGAAATTAGTCGGCAAGGACGTGCGCGTGGAGAATGTGGAACGCGAGACTGGCCGTATCAGGTCTGCAATGCGTCCTTTCTCGCCATGTCCTTACTGATCATATATGGTAAGGAATGCGAGCTTGTGGAAGCAGAAGGCGAGCTGGCGACCGTCAACAGGAGGTTTCAGTAGTCACTCAAATTCAAGCAAGACGAGGTCAAACGCGCTCTCTCGTCCTCAATTCTCAGTTTTCCTCATTGACACGCGCGCAAACCCGAGCAAGATTCTGATTGACAACATCGTCAGTGGGCGTCCCCTGAGCAATGCACTCGCGGAAGCATGACAAAACGTCGCAAAGATGACATGGTATGCATTCACTGTCTACCTGTGGCAAACTGAGTCATGTGTATGTGCCTCTACACAGCGAAACGAGTAGTAAAGCAGGTGTTGGAGATGTTCCCAAGGCAAAGAAGACTCGCCAAGATCAATCCACACACGAACGACAAGGAACTGGCGGTGTTCGAGATATACGTACGTCAGTCATGTGTGCAGCAGTCTGGGGACTGACCTCTCGTGTAGCTCAATAAGTAAATACGACAAAATGCAAGGTCGTCGAGAAAGAGAGGAGCCAACTCACGTTGATTGGAACTGAACGCTCGGATCACTGAGGCACAGCGCACACTCATCGGCCGACGTCGACGATTCTCCCCAAGTCCAATTCTCACTGGGGATGGACACTGACTGGTAACCATTTTCGTCTGACCACCATGCCACGCCCCACAATTTCCCCGTGATCTCGTCACCATCACACACCGTTGCACAAACGGCCACACGGTGATATTCCGCGGCGGCCCGATGGCCCATGCCTCTGCTGTTTTCAAACCAGACTGATCATTTCGACCACTCGTAGTACAGTAGTACCATGTCTACTCGAGTGCCCTGGCCTATCGCTTTGAATAAGTGCAGTCGAGTTCTGGTGATGTCATCTTGCGCAGATTGCAGATCCGTCTGGCCCCATATCGATGCACTTATCAGTATGGCCATCGAATCGAACAGTGAAATGCTTCTGCTCGGCTGCTCGCAATCGTGCCGATAGTCGGGAGTCCAGGACGGAGAATTCAATGCATAGTAGTAGTT
>JBBPLT010000805.1:0-12804 GCA_038089955.1 Strobilomyces dryophilus | reverse complement strand
TACGTCGCTAACTGTTGAAAAGTCGTGTGCCATAGAAAGGCTAGTGTTATTCGCGATAGCGGACAAAGTACAGTACGACGCGAAGCTGCGATATAATCTAGGTACTGCATAACTGTTAGGTAAGCGAATGATTCACTCCGACACTAACAAGTTCGCACCCCGACAAAACCTAATACCGAGTTGACAACACGACAAGGAATCTCCCATTGGCCAATTAATACTTGTTGTAGGGATTAAGTGTAGTTAGCTGAAGCACCATGGATGAATATACGATGCAGAATTGTCTGGAGCTGAAACTTATAGGAGGTGTAGAATTCGCCCTCGGCTAGTGTAAAATGTTTCTAACCGAAGTGCGGACTTTTAAGCCACTACTTTTGTGCTTGGTAAGCGAAATGTTTACATGATTCGCAATTGATCGCGCATTTGACAGCCACTATTAAATGTGTATGTACCTAAAAGTAACTCGGCTACGCCCTGCATAATTCGTGAACCATCCCTTCGCGCGTTCGAGCATGTTTGACTTGTTGGTCTCTGCCGCCGCTGCGGCGACCGCTTTCGCCCTCTGGAAAGCCTTCCGACTCGCGTTGAAACCGTACAAATCCCCCCTGCGCCACTTGCGCGGACCCAAAAGAACGAACTGGATCCTCGGGAACTTCGGCGACTTCGTGAAGGATGCGCTCGTATGTTGCATTCACTTCAGCGCGCGCTCACTTCACACTCGGATCGTCCTTTAGGACGACGGTGTACTCTTCGAAACATGGCTGAAGGAGCACGGCGAAACCCTGCGCTGGAACGGGCTCCTCAACGTGAGCTGATTTCGCCCGAAGTTGACCCGAGTTGATGGTCTTGCCGTCCTGGATGGCTAGAACCACCACCTGTTGACCGCCGACCCACGCGCCATTCACCATATTCTTCACACGGATACGTACCTGAAGCCACCTGAAGCCATACTGGCTCTGTCACATTTTTTCGGGGAAGGTATGGCCGATGGCTGTTGCGCTGTCTTGCTTGACGTACGATGACCGATGTGGTAGGATTATTAGTCGTGGAAGGCACACGGCACCGCCAACAGGTTTGTGTGAGCTTCTCTGTCGCTTTCTCCGACTGAAACACTAGCAAACAGAGACGCATAATGGTATCTGGCACAGTCAGAGACTTCATCAGCCTGGCTGAACCACATCCAGAATCCTGCGTTCGGCGTGACACAAATCCGAGCACTTACGAACACCTTCTTCGCAAAGGCTAACCGTGTATGTGTCCCTCTTTCTCCTATCGCTTTGACACTCACCATGGTGGCACCAGCTACGCGATCTGTGGTCTTCTGAAATTACCAATGATCCCACCGCCATGATCACTGACACACGTATCGACGTTGTGCCTTGGCTGAACAAGGTAACATTCGATATTATCGGTCTCGCGGGTATGACCTCCGCTGATGAGCCCACGCATGAATCACTCACGACACGCAGGATTCAACTATAACTTCGATACGCTTGAAGAGACCGGGGAGCCCAATCGGCTTAGCGAGGCCTTTCTGACCCTGTTCGCGGCAAGCCAGAAAGTCACCGTGTTCAACATATTGCAAGCATTGATCCCGGCCCTACGTCTCATCGCAAGTGTCTCTTCTCATGACATCAACGTGTTTACTGAACCTGGAACAGCCTACTGCCGAAGGCCGCGAAGTGGAAGCGACCAAGCGAACGATGGTACAGATTGGTGAAGAGTTGCTCGCGAACGCGAAGGCGGCAGTATTATCCAGCGCGACGGAAAACGGGAAGATCGAAAAGAATAGCTTGCGCGGGCGAGACTTGTTGTCGCTGTTGGTTAGGGCAAACATGGCCACCGACATTCCTGAGAGTCAGAAGTTGTCTGACAAGGATGTTGTCATGCGTATGTCTCACCGATTAAAATTTTAATCCGATAGGATGTATGCTCAAGCGCCGTTTTAGAGGTGCCTACGTTTGTTGTTGCGGGCCACGAAACGACGAGGTACGTTTGCTATATCTGGGTGTGTGCGGTCTCAATAAGCGGTAGTGCAGTGCTGCGGTGACCTGGACACTGTATGCCCTTACCCAAGCACCCGAAGTGCAGAGGACACTCCGGGACGAGCTCCTCTCCGTCGACAGTGACACCCCGTCGATGGACGAGCTCGTCGCGCTTCCATACCTCGACATGGTCTTGAAGGAGGCCCTCCGTGTGTACCCGCCCGTCATAGCCACCTCGCGCCTTGCGACCAAGGACGACGTGTTGCCCGTCGAAAAGCCCTACACGGACAAATTCGGCGCTGTCCGCAACACTATCCCGTACGTCTTTTTGTTCTCTTGACGATCGGCATGTACTAACCGAAGTTGCCAAGAATTGCCAAGGGCAACAGAGTCTTCATACCGATCCAGGCGATGAACAAGTCCAAAGAGCTTTGGGGACACGATGCCCACGAGTTCAGGTGCGTCGACTAGTCTATTCACTCGAGTCCGCTGACGGACGCATCGCAGACCGGAACGATGGACCAACGTTCCCGAGGCTGCGTCCCAAGTTCCAGGCATCTGGGGTCACATGATGACATTTATTGGCGGATCGAGGGCGTGTATCGGTTATCGGTTCTCCATCGTTGAGTGCGTGACTTTGTGATGACGCAGAGTGCTGACAACATGGCTGACCTCGAGCATAGGTCCAAGGCAATCCTATTTTCCCTCGTCCGCGCATTTGAGTTCGAGCTGGCCGTGCCTGCGAGCCAAGTCGGAAGCAGGATATACGTCGTACGGCGGCCTGTCTTGCGAGGCGATCCTTCGCATCAACCTCAGCTCCCATTACTGGTCAGGCCATACCAGAAGCCGAAAGATCGGGAGTGAACAAGGGCGTGTGTTGCTCAGCGTGGAGCGTGGGCGAATGCTGAGTGGCTATCCTTATGGGACCAATGACTGCGAGCGACGACAGCGTTCTGTATAACTAACCGCGAGCGGGACGCATACTTTTCGTTGTTCATTAAGGCGAGCTGCCTTTGGATTGACTTAATGAGAGATGAATCAGTGATGTAATGGATGCGGTGGAAACGATGCGATCGCGCCCGAATAGACGCGCTGCCAAACCTTGTGAGCACTGCATACGATATCCGTGTCAGAACCAATCTTGCGGATATCAGTCGCGTATCCTGTCTCTACTTATTCCCAGGGACTGCACGGAAGGTCTTACTATACAACTTATAGAACACCGTCCCAGATTGAAAGGAGGGAGTTCGGGTCGATCGAAAATGAGACGCGTTCGCAGATCATCACGTGATTGCCGCATGATCCAAAAAGTCTCGGAATTGACTTTTCCGAACGTACATGATCAATTAGTATTATCACGTGCATCGGCGTGCAAACTTCCGTTTGGCGGGCGAAGGGCGCGACTCGATGCTTCCACTGGCAGTCGTCGCACAGCAAGCCAAGCTCGGCGTCTCCGCTGAAGAGAGCAAAACGGAGCGTCTCAAACGCCAACAAGCCCGATTCCGTGATCGTGGTGGGTCCGTGCAGCAGCGTTTGTTCGTCGTTTGGTGCGTGCTGACAGTGCGGGACGCCGACCAGGGCGTTCGTGCCGTCCGGCTCGAACCCGCTCGTGGACATCCTCCTAGCGCGTACAGTGTCTGGCGAATCGCCGTCCAAGGCTTGTGCTAAGGACCTTCCTGCGAGGCGTGTCTCTTCTTCCAAGGCTCGTCAGCGAGCGCCCAGAGCCAGCGAGGTTGTCGCTGTCAAGGAGAGTCGGAATGTATCTGGTTCGTCGTCATGTTTATGTTTCGAGCTAGTCTTTTGAGGGCGCATACAGGGAGCTCCAAATCCAAGCCACCAGCGTCTGGAAAGGGGAACCCGAAAGCCGTCGAACTGCAAGGTGAGATTTACACCCTTGATCGCGCCCAACGTGACGCATATACGCTTGGTTTGCGATGTTTTTAGCCACAAAAAAGCCTCCTCCGAAGCGCCGTGCCACGGCGAGGGGCAAGGAGAAGACACAAGGCACGTTTCGCTTTCCGTCTCCCAATATCATTTCCTGAGATTTCTTTGTTACAGACATAGACTTCGACCCGGAGCAGCCGCTCATCGCCACCATCAAGTCCAAGTCCACGTCGAAAGGAAAGGCCAAGCAACGCGCTCCACTATCTACCTCTGACGGAAACCCGAAATCGCGCCCGAAAGGTAAACGTAAGCCAAATACCACGAAGGAAGTCATAGAAATACTCGCTTCCGGTGCGCACTTGATCCTTGACGCTTCCTGTACTAATGTACATACATGCAGACGACGAAACCCTTGTGGAGATCCCGCGTAAAGCTAAAGCTAGGAACAACGTACGATGTGAGAATGATAGCGAAACCTACGGCGATACACCAGCTGTCAGAAAGCAAGCTATAACTCGTGCAGACGGTTCCAAGGTATCTGCAAAGAGTGCCAAGCGCATCAAGGCGGAAAGGGCTGCTGGTGCTACAAGCTCGGATAAGAAAGTGTTCCAAGATGAAGAGGAGATGATCGATGAACTGTGTCCCAAAGTGACTGCGAAGAAGCGACCGTTGGCGCATGACGAGCCGGAGGTTGTCGCAGCACCCTCTGCCAGGAAACGAAAGGCTATGGCCACGAATTTGAAGTCTGCAAAGACAAATGCTCTCGTCGAAGCCAAGGCTAACCCCGAGCCCGAGTCGCGACCAACCAAGGATCCCAAAGAAAAACCTAAAGCCACGGCTAAAGGAAAGGGAAAGGTCAGAGCCCAACCTACCCAAACCATTGTTGAATCCGTGGAAGGGGTAGACGGCGAGCAGCCCGTCGAGCACGTCCCAAAACCCAAGAAACGGAAAAAGGAGGGAGACAATCATGATGATCGGCCTCGGAAAGTCGTCAAATTCTCCGAAACTCCGTACGTCGTTGATCGTACCGTTCGACAAGCGATTCACGTTGACAGCCATGCGATCAGTGTTTTCCGCTCGTCTTCCAACAAGTTGAAGGAGAACCAGTCCGACAGGACAAGTGCATTTAAATCCAGCGTCAAGGACGAACCCGACGAACTGCGCCCAAAACTGGCCATGAAGTCGTCTCGCGCAAAAACGCCACAGGGTCCTCCACGTGAGGTACTGGAACGGATCAAAGCTAGCGCTGCACGGCATTTGCGACGCGTGGACAGTGAACCAGACGAGCTGGATTGTCTTTCATGAGTAGCAAGTTCATGAACCGACGCACCACTCGAGCGCGCAAACACGAGCACTTTGACCTGTCATGACCGCTGTGCATCTTCTACATGTGTGGCCTGGTTGTTTTCGACTATCCTTGTCACATTCTATCGGCTGCCCACGACGTTGCCGTCAAACTTCATTCTTCAACTCCATCCCGACAGCTGATGCAGGACCATGTTCTTTATGCACGCGTTATTTGTTTTGTATGCACATTGCTGTCAATCTAACCTTTGCTTTATGTACTTGGCCACTCATGATCAGACAATGTACATAAGTGTGGATTTTATCGAATGGCAAGATATCCAACATTTTCAAGTGTATGTGGATTGGACCAATAGTCAGATCCGGGTCCTGCAATAAAGCTAGCAGAGAGGGAAAAACCTATAGTACGTATGTGATGATAGCTTTACGATAAATACTGATAGCCTACGCATGCACCTCATTCAGTCCGTTCGCCACCCTCATCGCGTCTGGATCCCACCCCGACTCGCTCCGGTGCTTCAGCCTCGGATCGAGCGTCTGGTGTTGTCGAGGAGGCGTGATCGGCGTCACGCTCACCGACGCAGGAGGATGAACGTGCGAAGACACGCCCTCCGTCGGAGACGGATCGTGCTCCATCTCGTCGGACGACTGCTGCACGTCCATCTCCATCTCCGCATCGTCCCCATCCGCAGGGTGTCGATCGTGATCGCCGTCCTCGCTGTCGGATCCGAGATCCATGGCCTGTTCGACCGACATGACCATCTCGACGTCCTCCCCCTCCCCGTCCTCCTCATCTCGGTGCGCGTCTGGCGACCCCGACGGCACGGACCCCGAGGGTTCGTGTCCGCCCCGATCTCGATCTCGGTGGTGCGAGACGACGACGACGACGACGGCTTGTCGGACCCGCTCGCGTGTTTGGACTTTGATTTTTCGAGTTTGCGGAGGACCTTGGCGATGTACTCCCTGGCGAACTTTTTGATCTTGGCCACCTTTTCGTCCGACAAGTTGTCCAGGCGGCCTTCCCTATACGAGGTCGACTTTTTCTCCTTTTCGGCGATGACATGGGTCAGCTGGAGGGCGAGGGACCGCGGTTTCAGTACGTAAGAAAAAGAGGCCAACCAAGAAGGGACGCACCTCCTTGGCGTATTTCTTGAACACATCGTTGTCCATCTTGCCCGAATACTTACTCATACACCTGACCACGACGGCGCCCACGAGCTTGAGTAGTCTCTTCTCCTTGTTCGCTTCCCTCCCCTCCTTCGCCTCCGGCTTTTTCGAGGATTTCGGCTTTTTCTTCACGACTTCGGGAGGGGGCTCCACTGCGGCCGCGACAGCAGCCAGCCGCGCAGCTTCTGCCTCTGCGGCGGCGTTCGCCGCTGCGATGACGTCCGCGATCTCTCTCTTCTTCGTTTGGACAGTTTTCGGTATAACCAAGGGTACTCCCTGTGGTACGTACATCTGAGGTATGTACGGCTGTGACACCGACCGTGCTGCAGGCTTGAATTGGATGTCGTCGCCCTCCCAGCGCGTCTTCTTCAGAGGTCGATTGTCATCGTGCGACTGGGGGATGATCACGGTGGGTGACTCTGCCATCTCTTCCTCGCCGTTCTAGCAAGATGGGCGCAATGGTGAGTGATCGGTTGCGACATCCATAGAAAGCTACATACTGCCTTGAGACGCTTTGGTATACGGTAAGCTACCTCGAGGGAATCCCAGTATTCGAGGAGCTTGAAGGTTCTCATGTGAGCATCATGGCTCCTCAGAAACGTCGACGAAAACGAACCTTGAATGCCAACGATCTCATGCACTCGTTTTCCGACTCCGCACAGACTTGCACCGGAACTCTTATCTTGGAGTCGTCAACCTTGTTTCGTTGAATGAGAGGCCATTTGACCATTGCCTCTAGAGCCTTTGAGAAACCAATTCAGAATAAAGAAGACGAGGGCCAGATAGGATAGAAAAAACACACAAGAACGGTGATCTCCGTGTCCTTGACATGGTCTTGGAGGATGTTCGTCATGAGACTGAACCCACGCAGGCGCATGATCTGACGTAGAGCTGCCTCGTTCTCCGTGATCTGGGTCAAGTTAGTCGACAAACTGACGCTAAACGACAACAGCAATACGCACCTTTATACGAGTAAGCAGCTTGGACAGAACTTTCTTGCTCTGCGTCTGCCGGGCGGCCTGTACGACCTTTGGAATATCCTTTTCCATCAGAGGCTTGAGCTCAGGCTGCAAGGAGGTGTCGACGCTTAGAAACAAAATAAAGGACCAAAGTACGGAAATTTTACCGTGTAGTCCTCATCAAGCTTCTTGCTCCTTTTCTTCTTGTTGCCCTTCAGCCCCAGTTTTTCTACCTCATCGATAATCCCCAAAGCTGCCCAGCCGCGGTACGATTAGATTGCAGGGAACCGACAGGAGATACACATACCGTCAAGATAAAGATCGTCCATGCCACCGATGTCTGTTTGCGTTTTACCACCAAGATAGCCCACACAGTTCGGTTCCCCGCAATAACATGGTTGTGGCTCGTGGCTAGAAATTGCCATTTGACGTTCAACATGGTCTGGGGTTCTGAAAGCGAAATCGACGTACCCGTATCGGTCGACGTTGTAGTTGAAGGTCAATTCTTCGTCCTTCTTGATGGACCGACTTGCAAAGATCCCCATCCGGACGCGCTCGCCTACTTGCCACTTAGCAACATAACAATTTGGACTGCAGCTGTGATTTGCAAAGCGGCCAATACCGCCTCTCTTGGTCGCATCGATGTACTAAGTAGGTGTAAGGGGGATACCGGAAAACAAAATAGGAATACCCACTTCATCCTTTTGCAGCATCATAAAATAGAAGTGCATGATGCCTTGCTCGGCATACTCCCGCATGCGCTTCATAAATGACGGATGTGAGACTACATCACCAATGTACTCATAGATGAAGGCATCCCTGTCATATCCCAGTGTGATTCGCCAAATGGATCTTCATGATACGAGAAAGCGCAGACATACTTTGATATATCAGAGGCAGCACGTAGCCCAAATCCCTTCTTTTCCGTCAATACGATCTCGATGTTGGCGTACTCCTTGCGTTGAAACCTAGATTTGATGTTGTGGAAAGAGTCAGGTCGAGCTTTTTCGGAAATGTGCACGGACCAACCGTTGGTTCTGACAATGGATCCGACAGCGACAGTCGTCTGGCAGACATTCCACCTGCGTGAGCCGGTTGATACAGTCTGAACCCTGCCCGCACGCATCCGAGAGGTCGTCCACGCCTGCAACGAAGAGGCGCCCGACCGCATACCACCAGAGAGCAATCGGTTACTACGTATTCAAGACTACTGCTAAGACGACGGATCGCAAGACTGACCATGTTCGTAGACGCAATCGCACGTCATGCTCTCCAGGGCCTCCCGCGAACGTCCGAGTGTGCTGTATTGGTAGTGGTTCTCGGCGAGTTCGACAAAGGTCGCCCTAGCGTCCTTCTCGGCGATGGGGAGGTCTCCTATGAGCTGGGGACCTGCACGTTTTTGCTTGCCATTCGCCGGTGCCGGTGTGCTTGAAGCCGACTTCTCGCGTTTGGGCAGAGGAGGAGGCGAGGGCTCGGTCTTGACGGATGGGGTCTCAGGTGGGGGCTTGGCATCGTCGAAGTCTTCGAGTTTGGGTGTAACCAATGCGCGTTCGTCTTCGCGCTTGATGCCTTGGGTTAGTACTAGGGGAATAGATGGACTCTGGCGTCGGGAGAGCGGTTCGGACATGGTGGTTGACGAACGAATACCGACACCGCGTCGGGTGAGTGACTCGGGTCGACGATGAAACCGAGCAACTATATAGCGACAAGCACAACGTCGAACACGGCAACGATGCTGTGAACAATGTCAGCGTCAGACACGACGTGGAAGTGGTAATGTGGATGTTACAGACCTTGGCCTTGTACGAGGTGGCGAGAAGGGTTCCACCTTTGACGAAAACGTCCACCAAACCACAGTATGATGTCCGTGACGACTTCAAAAAAGCGAAAGCGCGACAACGACGAGGTCAAGGTCTCGTTCGCGCTGTCCAACCAGCCGAAATCGCAGCTGGGCCCTGTGCTTGGTGAGTAACCACAACGCTCACTCGTGGTCGTCCACGGCTAAAAGTGTTTCGTCACCAACTCAGCCAATTTCCCTGCTATCAGACCACCGAAGTCCACCCGGTTCTGTTGCTATCAGACAGAAAAGACTTCTGCCGATGATGATACTCATTTCGCAGAACTGCCCACGTTGGTCGCTGGCGAAACCGACGCCGTCGACTTCTTCTCCTCCTCAGAAACTCGCCGAGCGTCTCTCGGGTCTCGGTGCGTCCTCGAGTGGTCCTGCTGTGTATCCACCTCGTCCGATCGTGCGTGTTGCTTCTAGGTACTTCGTTGGGGTGCACAACAAGCGTACCAAGACGACGACGATTCGCGAGGCCCCCCTCCACATTATGACGCATCAAGTCAAGGCTCTCAAGTCTCTCAAGCCTGCAGAAGTATCCAACTTGCAACGCCTTGATGCTCGCGCTGCCCTGGGCGAATCTTTTGGTACCAAAAAGGCCAAGCAGGCTATCAAGGCCCGAGAACGAAACAAGGTGGACGTTTCCGCGATGGAGACAGTTGCAGATCATCTGCAAGAGATAATTCAACAGAATACACAAGCTTTACCTTCCAGGGGTATGTTACTATCCATGGCACAGCAAGGAACAGAGTGACAGATCGGTCCGATAGAGGAAGCACAAGCAAGAGCTAACAGCACTCGCTTGGTGCCTCCGTACAACGCAGACGCTGGGACGCCGTCCGAGATCTACCCATTGCACAATGTCATCCCGGAAGTGGAATGGAAGACCCTATCACCATCGGCGATCATCCAAGCTGGCTCAAGCAAGGAACGGACCGCCCTCCTTACATACCGACGATCAAAGTGGGTCAATCACCATCTAGATCTCATCTGTTATTCTCCTTCCCCAAGTAAGACGCACATGTGAGTTGTCATTCAGCTCGCGAATCATCAGGGATTGATATGCCTCTGTTACTATTAGCAGGATCCTGATGTACATCTCGATAATGATGTCCTTCCGTGATTTAACGCTTCGCAAATTCGAAAAGGTGACGGTGTACGAGAGGCTCTCCGCCGTTCCTTCCATCATAATAGATGGCCTTATGACTAGGTTCACGGAGACTCCCAGAGGGTCGACAGAGTCAGGAGTACCTCAAAGTCGGTGATCTATTTTCTTACTGACGAGTGCCATCTAGGCCGCAATCAACGTCCCAAACTGAGACGCTCTTGCTCACGTACATGTTTGCGCTATGTCTCCGGATCGATGATTACGCGGCGGACACCACACTCATCGCGCATGATCTGAATCAAAGTACCTCCACGTGGGTTACTGGTCTGTCTTCATGTCTTTCTTTTCATGACTTTCCGTCAGAATCAATACATTGTTCAAATCGCTGGGTTGCAAGATTACCAAGCTGACGATGCATGACCTCAAGCGACTTGGTCTTCCTGATAGCGCCGGAGAGGCGAAGAGAGCAGTTCTTATGGTACCATTGGAGTTCCCGAAGCCGCGGGTCAAAAGACGCGCGTAAGGAGTCATAGGAGGTGCTGTCATCACTCGAGTTTAAGTTACCCCTCACTAATGCTTGACTCCGTTAGGACTACGCGTGCATGCATATAACGACCGAATCCCTAGAAAGCCAAAGTAGGAATACTTCTTACTACTGACTGTTTACCATCTTCTGCGTGTCCAAGTGTCCATCGGCAAAGCTCTACCCTTGGCAACAGATATCCCGGTCGATCGGGCTCGCCGCGTGCATGGCACTCCTTGTCAGTTACCAGCTTGTCCCCACCTTCAGTAAGTAGGGGGACGACGGACGGATCAGACACGGGCCTTTCAAGGGACAACTGAGATCATTCTGATTATCGATGAACCCGTAGCGCACATATATAATTGATTTCTTTGCCCACTCGAACAAACGACCCTGGTCCAGCAATCATTGCAGAACCCAGGGCCAGAATCCAGGGCCAGAGGCGGCGGCGTGTTTGGGGAGCACTTGCCAACTGCGGTGACAAGTCCTCTCTGAACAGATTGATTCTGCCGATGCATCGAGTCATGCTAGGCAGAAGGTGATTAGGGCCTGCTGTCCTGCTGATACTGTCCTCCTGGGAGACACGGCGCTCCGTGTATCGATTCGACGAAACAACTTGAAGGTCAAGGATCATCGGGACTGGCGCCGACCAACCTGGTTCCAGTGAAACGAGAAGAGGCGCGTCGTCCGGAGGAACCGCGTCCTTGCCACCTGCCCAGGTGTGACTTGGTGCATGTACATCATCCACAAAAGCTCAAATACTTTCAATGCACAGGCTGAGAAGAGTGACACTCGAAGTCATCGGACACCGTTGTTGGTGTTATACCTGGGGGATCTATCAGCAAACTTGGAGATCAAGCGACAAGGCTATGAACCTACATATCGCACATGTCCAAGTTGAATTCAGCTGTTTCTTGCAGAGCACCGTGCTGAAGCAGTCGACGCTCGGTGTTGTCGATAATCTATCGCGCGAGTTTCATTTTGCAGCTGCTTACTTCCGAGTTTCTGCATGGTGACGAGTGCGGCTCCTCAATACCGTAGTGACCTACGCCCGAACTGGTGTTTCTGTAATGGGAACGTCCTCACACTAAGCGTCTTCACACAAACACTAAGCCCAAAAGGTACACGACTGTTTCATGTTCTCGACCAATTTCAAGCTACAACATCTCTCACACCCTCGAACGTAAACGATCCGTGTCAAGCATGTAGCAAACGCCCCGAGCAAGAGTCTTCACCACCTTCGGCTTCAATTCTGCAGGTACTCCCAGCGAGATGTCAATTGAGTCGGGAGTCTGCCATGTACCGTCTACTCCCTTCACCGGGTTCGTCTTGAAGTACCTCAACCCATCCATGTAGAACTCATCTATGTGAAACCGAGTGCCATCAGGACATCCGAAGTGAGCACTACACCAATCAAACCTGTCGCGAAAATCAGCCTTGGGTCGTTTCGCAGAAATACCCAGCCTACGTGAGCCCATTGACGAGCAGATCGCCACGTCTGAACGAGTAAGGGTACCACTTGCCAGCATTCGCGGCCTCGAGCATGTGTCCACTTTTCAACGATTCAAGAATGTAGAGGAAGTCCGGGTCTCGGCTCTGTACAACTGCATCCCGAATGGCTGACGCGACTCCGGCCATATCCTCGGGTATGCTGGCAGGAATCTGATCAAGCCATGTTCGTAAACTTACTTCACGGAGGAACCAATGGAACATACGAACAATCAGAAACAAATTACCAGCAACGTTCTCCTTCACGAAGGAAGCCTTTACGTGGCGGTACTGAGATCGAGTGAGTACGATCACATTAATTAGGTGAATAGATCTTCTTACGCTGACCCCTGTTCTCACGATTCGCACTGGATTGCTTCTGTGGAAATTCAATACCGCGACTACATAAGCGGTGAGACAGTCCTGTTTCGACAAGAATTTTTTGTTCTGGTTGTGAAGGCTGAGCGCCAAGCGCAACTCCTCGAGCTCGTGTTGACTAAAGCGCCATCTTACTTCGGCCACATCGCTTTGTGTTTCGGCGT
>JBBPLT010000804.1:0-12816 GCA_038089955.1 Strobilomyces dryophilus | reverse complement strand
GGTTTGGACCTCCCTAAGCCTGCCCAGCCTTGATTCCAACACCACCCCCTCTCCTCAAGACTCCCTGGTGTTGGTCTACGTTCACATAAGGGGTAGCCTAAGACCTTGATGGTTTAGGGTTGTATCAGAAGGTCACCGTTGTCATTGGTCTGCATGAGAACACCTCCGGCAGCTGTGAGAGAAGCATTGGTCATGATTGAGAAGGGGCAGGAGATGTCTGGCATAGCAAGGACAGGTTGGGAAAGAAAGGCTTTTTGGAGGGTGCGGAAGGCTCGTTCACAGTTGGGGTCCATGCCCAGATCTTTCCCTTGTGTGTGAGTGCGTGAAGAGGTCGTGCAATATGAGAGAAATTGGGAATGAACCGTCGATAGAAATTACAGAACCCAATAAAGGATTGGACCTGTTTGACGGAGGTTGGGACTCACCAGTCCTTGATAGCCTGTAATTTAACCGGGTCCATGGAGATGGTGTCGGCAGAAACGATCATCCCGAGGAAATCCACACTTCGTCGGTCAAATAGACATTTGGAAAGTTTCAGGAAAAGTCCATGCTCTTGCAGTTGTTGAAGGACTTTTCGAACACATGCCTGATGAAGGGAAAGGTCATCCACAGAGTGTACTAGGAGATCATCCATATAAATGATAAGCCATCCTTCAGCAATGTAGTCTTGGAAGATATAGTTCATGAATGCTTGAAAGGTAGATGGGGAGTTACACATGCCAAAGAACATGACTGTTGGTTCGTACAGGCCCTCTGGGGTAATAAAGGCAGCTTTCCATTGGTCAGAGGGTTTGATACGAATGTTGTTGTATCCCCATCGCACGTCAAATTTGGTGAACAATTTCAAGCCCTTCAGTTTACTGACTAGCTCTGCGATGAGGGGGAGTGGATAGGCATTTTTGACTGTATGGGAGTTTAGGTACCGGTAGTCCTGACAGGGGCGGAGTCCTCCATCCTTCTTTGGTATGAAGAAAAATGGAGAGGCTTGTGGGGATTTGGAAGGAACTATTTTTCCGCTTTTGAGGTGTTCGTCGACAAAAGCCCTGCAGGCTTCGCGTTCTTTGGGGTTTAGAGGGTATACCTTGGCTACTTTGGGGACAAAATCCTTTCCCAAGTCTATGGCATGGTCAAATGGTCGGTGAGGGGGGAGTTGTCCAGGTTTTGGTTCTCCAAAAACTTCCTCAAAATCCTTGTAGTGAGGTGGTAGGGAAACGTCCTTCTTAGGCTTGTTGGTCATGGCGATTTCTGTGGAAATAGTGGTTTTTCTGGCGAACAGGTCTTGCTTCTCTGGTGGGGAAAGATGAAGGCTTCGCAACCAGCATTGTTCGATTCGGGAGTCGGGGGACACTTCAAGGAAGCGAAGGAGATATCGTTGTTTAGCAGCATCAGGGTGATCATGTCGTTGAGTATACGGTTGATCAGGGAGAGTGACAGTTCCATTTGTCCAATCAATGGATGGGTTTTTTTCTCGTAACCAGGGGAGGCCAAGAATCATGTTTTCTTTTCCGCAATTTATTACAGTAAAGTCCCTTTCTTCTTCGACATTTCCGATTCGCAGAGTTATTCGGACTTTGTGGCAGGCCATCCCTCCTTGGTTGATGGTTCCGTCTACATTTTGTGCTACCAAGGGCCGTGGGAGTTGTTCTTTTTTGAGGCGATGTTTTTCTACCAGAGCCCAGTCTATGAGATTTCCAGAGGCTCCACAGTCAACGAGGGCGTTGGTATTGATGATTTTTGCTCCTGGGAAGGCATAAAAGGATATGGGAATTCTTATTGACGTTGCCTTGCTATTTGATACAAATACAGGAGCGATGGTAACTCTAGGGGGAGATGACATTGACTCACATCCCCCTTTTAAAAACCCTCCTCATTGAGGATTTCAGTGGTCCTGACTTCCATAGGTTCCTCAGTTGGGGTGGGTTCTTCTTCGTCAGCTACCCAAGAACTTTCTTCGTCTTTGTAGCAGGCTTTGAGAACCTTGAGGACGTCTTGTTGGGTGATTCCTTTTTTCTTTCCCATAGAGGTTACGTATTTGTCCACCTCACTTTGTCGTCCTTCGCGAGTAGTGGTCGCTCACGTATACACAGATGAGGAAGGTCGATTTTTCTGTGGAGTCGGTCTGTCCGTCCTCTTTTTCGGCAGGTTTTGTTGTGGGTGGTTCCTGGTTGAACACCCTTTCTTGTGACAGATAAAGCAGAGGTTGTCGCAGATGTGTCGAGCTTTCTCGACAGGGGTGAGGTGGACGGCATCTATGTCCATGGCATTTGGGTCGTGACGGGGGCGGGTGTCGCAGGGAAGGAGGTGTCCTACAGATCTGCCTTTTCTATACCATTCTAACCGGGCCTTCTGAGCGTGGAATTGGCTTGCCTTTTCGATCCATTCAGAGAGTGTGGTGGGTGGCATTTCCATAGAGATAATCATTGCCACAAGCTCGGGATCGAGTCCTTCATTGAATCGATTGATGAGGGTAACGGGGTCCGTTATCTTAGATTTTGCTGTGAAGAGCTGGAATTTTGTAACATAATCCGAGAAGCCGTTTTCCTTATCTCTAAGGTTCTGGGTGAGGTGAGCGAGTTTTCCTCTAGCGGCCGCGTTTTCATCATGCAGGGTAAAGGTTTTCAGAAAGTTGCTAATGATTTCCCTGAGGGATGGTTTGTCTTTTGCCTCGATGGTTGGATCTAAGAGTTTTTCTAGGATCGGTTCAGCGTAGTATCTTCCTCATCCTTTGGTTTTTTTGTTAAGGAAGATGAGTCGTTGTTGCTCAGGGGAGTGGACGTTTTTGTTAATCATAAAGTACGCTTTTATTGCATTGCTCCACCATCGAGCATCCTGGGGTTCTCCGGAAAAGCTGTCCAGGAGTCCTGCTTTAGTTTCTCGTGCCTTTTCTTCTGGGTCTGCCATGACTGCTGACTTAGGCGGTGTCTCGAAGTGGGGGTATTCCGGGTCAGAACTCTGGTCGAGAATTTCTACTGTGAGAGGTGGGGGAGAGACTGGTCTTTCCACAAGCAATCTCCTCTCTCTGGGTTCGCTAGGTGTTGGAGAGTGTTCTCTTTCTGCTGCCGCGATAGTCCCAGCTAGGTGGGCACTCCGTACGACTTGTCGAGTAAGTGGGGGAAAAGGGGAAGAAGGGGTTCGAGAAGATCTGGTGATTCTTTGGAGTTATCCAGAGGGGATTTCGGCAGGGAGGGAGAAGAGTTCGGATGGTTGCAGTTCGTCGTCAGAGGAGTCTGCCCTGAATCGGGAGGGAATGTTGAGGTCTAGTGTCTCTCCCTTCTCCAGTGTGGAGGGGAGGAAAGAAAGCTAGTTCTTTTGTTATGTGAGTGCGTAGAACTTAGCAGCGTTCCATCCAAGTGGAACGAAGACTTTTTATAGGGGTCTCGCGTCGTCTCTAGACAAGCAGTGGCTAAGAACTAGGCTTGGATTGCGTAGAACTAGCTTAAGGCTACGAGGTACATGGCGTCGAGTGTTTATACGTCAGGAATGAATGCACGGACCAAGAGGGCCAAAAGAGAGATACCCTAGAGGAGTAACAGACGTCCATGTGGAAGGAAGCGGGTGAGATGGACTACAAAAGTGGAATGGAAGACGGAAGAGTGACGGGTTCCAGGTGAAAGGGTGGGAAATGGAACTCGGTGTTAGTACAGGAATCATGAGGTAACTGCGGAGAACGAGTCAAAAGAAGAAACAAATGGGTGGCATATACCGAGGCGTCTAAAGGGGTCGATTGTCAAGGAACCGAGTGAACTCTTGGCGAAAGAAGGCCTGCTCCTCAGGAGAGATTGTAACTGTTACGCTTGGTCCAGGTAGAGCCGAGCGTAGCCTCGAACGGCAAGGTTGGTCGAGGACAAGGACAAGGGTTTGACCTAGGGGGCTTCCTCTAGGGTCAAGGGTTCGTGCTCCAAGGGGGCTTCCTCAAGGAGGGGTCAAGGGTTCGGCCTAGAGAGGCGCGATCGAGGGTTCAAGGGAGCGTCCACTCAAAGTAGGACGAGGACTTAGAGAATCGAGGGTCAAGAGCAAGCAGGTGTATTCCAAGAGGGTACTCGAGGAGGTTTAGCTTAAGGGGAATACACGAGCGAGCGAGGGTTTAAATAGAGAAAGGAAAAGGTTATGACTAAGCGGATGAGTCAGAAGAAGTCTGAATGAGTCATCCACAGCAAAGGACGCGTCAGCGTATTAGTAATACAATGGAAGGTTGTGGAATGTGTTGGAACATTCCATCGGTTCCGAAGAAGCAAGGACTAAGAAAAGAACAGATCGAGTCACCGGGTTACGCCGGCGGAGTGCGAAGCGGAAGGAAGAAAGAAAGAAATCGTAACATTTCGCGGCTTTGATGAGGGCGTCTGTTTCATCTGTTTTGAGGGGCCAGTGAAGACCGTGGATGGTATGCCAAGCATGGATACCGCTGATGTAGCTTCTGGGATCTGTTTGAGGTCGCAGAACGTGTGGAAGACGAGGAGGCCTGAGCCATATGTTTCCTTGGTAGACGGTGCCCAGGTGTGGGTGATTACGGAATAAATGCGGCGAGTGTCGGCCTGAGTGAGGGGGGGGGTTGGCTGTGTGGGGGAAAGCTGGGATCCACTGGATGAGTCTGTCTTTGGCAGGGCATGTGGGGCGTAGGGACGGGATAGTTGCAACATTGGGGGGTGAAGGTTGGGATTGAGAGGGAACTGAGTGGGATTGCTCAGAGATCTGTGAGATTTTGAGTGCGGGATGAGCCTTCATTGTCGAGGGCAGTGTGGGGACGGATTTCAGTGATGAAAGGGATGACATGGGTGGGAATTGTGAAGGGGGGGAGGGGAAAATGTGCGGGGGGATATATTCCGCGCAAAAGATTGTCGGCAGGGTTCTTGGCACTTGGGATGTATTTGACGAAGGCAGTGCAGTGTGCCTGAGCCAGGGCGGAGTGTATGTGCTTGAAAACGTCATTGATGGGGCGACTGTGACTTCGCCCTCGTTGCCAAGCTTCGACAACACCCTGGTTGTCTCCGAAAACCTGGAAATGAACATGGGTGGCACCAGAGTGGAGGATGGTGAGGATGAGGAGCTCGAAGCCAATGCTTTCGGCCCATCCAATGTTGTGCCCATCAGAGTCCCATCCTGGGCGAAGGGACCATGCATGCCAGCGGTCATTGAGGAGGATACCAATTCTGATTGAAGAACTTGCATCTGAGAAGGCACTGAGTCGGAGAATGGGCTGAGGAACAGGGATGGGAACTGGTGGGGAGGTGGACACGAGACGCTCGAGCCACCAGGTGAGGTCTTCTTGAGTGCCTTTGGAGGGGTGTGTGGGTGGAAAGGTTTATCACCAAAAATGGATAGCATCGCCTCTAGGTTGATGAGGTAAGGTCTTCCTTCTGGGAAAATGCAGGAGGCATGCATCAACTTGCTGTGGAGTTTTTGCACATTGTGGAGATCGTGCGTTCGGTGAAGGGACCAGTCCCTGATGGCATTGATGTATTTGATGCGTTTAGCTTCCGCAAGCTGGACGGTGCACTGTGCTAGGTCCCATTTGAAACCTATGAAGGTGGGAGACTCTGAGAATGGGACATCCTTGGAGGGTTCCCAGGGAATGCCCAGTTCAGCTGATATGCAGTTGATGTCGTCGAAGTTATGAGTAAAGAGAGAATCCTCTGCTGAACGGGGTGAGTTGTTTGATAGGTCCTTGATTGGGATGGAACAATCTTTGTCGAATTGTTCAACCTGTCCATCAGGGAGGGTTGTGCCGGTGAACCAAGAACGACCGCCATTTGAGATCAGCCCCTGGTTGGTTGCTATGTGAGCTGCAGTTTGTGAGCAAAATTCATTATATTGCTGTAGGTGGAGTCTTGGGATTCGAATGAAGATGTGGTCGTCTACCCATTGCAGGATAGGACCAATCCCTGCTGCCTGCATGATGTCAGTGCCCACACTGGCAACGTTACCATAGATGCCAGCTGATGGTCCAAAACCGAAGCATAAGGCGGTATCAATTGCAAAGCAAGAATCCAATAAGTGGACTACTAGGCCGTGCCACTTGGATGGGTGCAGGGGTATGGTTCAGTATGCCTCAGCCACATTGCGGATTGCAGCTTGCAATCCAGGAGGGAGGTTAGCTAATAAAAGGGCTACTACAGGAAAGGTGCTGTTACAGTTACTCGAGAGGATGGCCCCATCCTTTCTTTTCCTCCAATCCCCAACTCCCTGACCCTCATCCCAGACACCTCTATCCTCGACGATGACCCCATGGAGGCTGCTAGCTCCTCCACACCCACCCCGCCTCGCCCAGCATGTAGGCTACCCAAGATACCCAAGAAGTGTTACGCTGGTTGCATAATAACCTAGCAGCACTAACTCAAAGTAGAGCGAAGTCTTATAGATGAAGCCTAGTGCGTTCTGCGGACTTATATAGGTGAAGAGGCGTTCTCCCTAATAACCTTGGATGAAGGCTAGGGTCAGGGGTTCGATAGCGTCGGCTAGATCGAACGGTCTCACGCGAGGAGTGCGTGGAAGATGGACTAGATTACTACGCTGGTTATGCGGAGAACTAGCTAGGGAACATGGGAGAGAATACCCAACTATATATACAGGTGAGGCAAGGGGGTGGGAATCTTCAGGGTTGAGGGTTCTACTAAATGGGATGCAGGTGTCCATGGTCAAAAAGGAATCTCAAGGATCAAAGGAAGCGTATCATGGAAATGGAACGGCGTGTCCAGAACTCCATGTGGAAGTGATGGAAACGGAGGCTGTTACAACCGCTGCCCCGTTACCAGCATCTACAACGGACTTAACGTCTTTTCTTTTTCTTTCTTATCTCTGTTACGATCGCTGCCCCATACCAGCATCTACAACGGACTTAACGACTTTTTCTTTTCTTTATTATCTTATCTTCTTTCTTATCTAATCCCTTTATCTTATCATCAGGATCAACGGCCTCAGCCTTGCCCTCTGATCTCTGCACCACCGTCACTCGTTTCACCTTCACCATTCACCCATGCTTGACGCACTCCTTGACACAGCCCAGTGCTGCGCATGCTTCCCTTCCATTCTCCCACCGCCGCACGGCTGTGGTATGCTTCTTCTCTTCCATCCCCGATCACACATGTTTTCCCTTGATACACGTTTCAGCCACACTCCTGTGCCCAGGGTACAGGGTATGGACTCTTATAGACGAGACGTGTTATGTAATCCTATGTACCCCATGAATATATAAACCCAGCGGACGATGACTGGCATCCCCAGTCTAGTTCACTTGGGTATCCCCCCTCTCTAAGGCCCCAGCCTAGATTCCAACCCTCTTCCCCTTCCAAAGAGCTTTGGTTGACAAGTGGTAACTCGAGGAATATCTTGGTCTTAGGGTTGTATCATTTGAACTAGACTCTCCCCCGTTCCCGACTACCAAACTCTTCTCATTACCCGCTTGCATCCCCACATAACAAGTGCGTGCCGGGTTCCTCGAAGGAGATAGCGCACAGGCTCAACGGAGTTCACTAGTGCCTATCCACTTTCATGCGACCCTCCAACCCTTCCTCGCCGCCGATTTGCACTTACCCCCTCTAAGGCTTTCTCACCCTTACGAGGCTAGAGTAGTGGTTTCCAAGGAGAACGACAGGAACGTGCTCGCCGCATCAGAAGTTGATCGGGAGCAGTCACTTGAAGAGCATACGCTGTCCCCCTCTCTCACACCATTTTCAGATTGGAGCCCCGCCCTGCCGCTTCCATCCCGCTCCCCTTTCACAAGCTTCTTAAGGGAGCTTGAACGAGATCTTACGCCCTGCCTTTGGGAAGATCTCTCTTACACGCCGTCCGACAAGCCTGCCTTCGCCTTATACACAAGGTTGGCAGATCCGAGGTTCCTAGAGAACGTTCAGATCAACCCCCTCGTCCCGATTGACCAGCAGTCGATCATAAGCGAAATGCCAGAGCCAGGAGAAATCCCGTACAAGTATCTGGACCCCAACGACGCACCACCCCTCCCCCTTACGTACCTGCTACCATCTTACTCCAGCAGACCCCGTCCGTTGCTGGACCATCTTGACTGTCACCCTTGAGAGGTATCAGCGAGTGTGGTATTAAACGAGAGAGAGAGACCCCAGAGTTAGAGGAAGCTCTGAAGAAATTAGTAAAGAAGCTGCAGATAGAAGGACCTGCAGAGCCCCATCCCCAGGTTGCATGAAGACATGTGCCTTTCAGACCCTTCCGCCGAGAAAGAATCATGTGAGAAGACAGACCCCTCCCTGACGGAATCACAAGAATTAATCTCCATCCCAAACGATCGCTTCAACAAGCTGAAGCGCTACCTTTAAATTTACATACCCTTTTGAATATATCTTCTTTTGACACCGCCTATATGAAATGGCACATATCCAGCTCCCCGAGGCGCTCATCGATGCCCTCAACATTCTCGCCAACACTGACGGTTGGCAACCCTTTTCAAACGCCCTGCGAGGACATGGAGAGGACACGGAGAGGCAATGACTTAGGTGGCAGGACCACACGAATACGATGGCTCAGGGCATGGCCGCCCTAGAGCAACAACTCCGCGAGGCAGAGGCGCAGATCGCCCTCCTCCAACAATAGCAACCATGCGGGCCACTAGCCCCCCCTCCCCCGCCGGCAGCTTTAAATGACCTGCTTTCCAAGATTGTGAAGGACCCCGGAGAGTTCAACGGAACGAAGGGGAAGACCTTCGAAGAATGGTGGATGAAAGTCCAAATGTGGCAGCAAGAGAACGCCCGCGTGCTCCACGGAGACACGGCGGTAAAGGCGGTTCTCTCCCGCATAACGAAAGGGGCCGGCGAGTTCACACGAGCCCACCTAAACACCATCATGGGTGGCACAAACATTACGTGGGCAGAAATGTCCACAAAAATAATCAACCAATTCTGCTATGTGAACGAGCAGGAGTGGAACAGGAAGGCACTGGCCGCCCTCAAAGGAGATTCGATGACGGTTGAGACGTACTTGACCAAATTCAAGACACACGCCCTGCAGGCAGGGTATAACGAAGAACGGCTCCTAGAACTTATGGAGCAAACCGCCGACCGATCCCTCCTCGGTCGACTGGTAATGGAAAAAGGGAGGTACACAGATCTTGCCACGCTAAAGCAGGATCTCCAAGAACTCGGACAGTGTAAGAACCTGTTCGATTACATCAGGAAAGGAACGGCAAACAGGGCCACCGGCAAAACCCGGGACCCCAATGCCATGGACATCAATGCGGTCCAGACTTGCTTGACCAAGTGCTACAACTGTGGCAAAGAGGGGCACTTCTTGAAAGGTTGCCCAAAACCCAAGATCCAATGCCCGGAATGCAAGTTCCTGGGCGGAGGACACAAGAAAGACTGCGCCAGATGCAGCAAAGGAAACGGCCGCAACGTGCGCGCCACAAGGGACAACGACATCCACACGTCCTGGGATGACGATAAAAGCACCGAAGTTAAGACACCCAGCGTGAAAGCCGCCGAAGCCAAGGCCCAAGATAAGGGCAAAGGATGAGATTTCCAAAGATTCATACAAGGAATGGACTTCGAAGAAGCGTGGGCTTGGTTCTGTGATTACGAAAATTTGAAAAACAAGTCGGAAAAAGCTTAGGCCCGAGCCTTACTGGGAAGGTTCAGGGCCGAACTAACATAAACAGATTCGCCCCCCTCTCTGTAGAAGAAATCGTAGATGACAAGGATTCTGCAGATAATTATTCACTACCTTTGCTGTCAGCCAGGCCTCCTTCGGAGCTTGCCAGGGACGTTACACCTGGGCTTAATTCGGCTCAAAATACAAAAACCAAAAATACGGAAATACCTGATGAAGCCTACGTTCGCACCGCACACCCAGAGCGGGAAATCCTCATGGAGATAAGAATCTGCCCATGGGAGCGATGTGGAAATTATGTGAACCTCAAAGCGCTTCTGGACTCAGGTGCTAACGCTATTTTTATCGATCACCAATGGGCGGAAGAAAATAATATTCCCTTATTCAACCTTCGACACCCCATTCCAGTATACAATGTGGATGGAACCCTCAACTCCGCAGGATCGATATTCCATGCAGCGGAATTAGTCCTCGAGTTTCAGGGACACCGAGAACAGGTTATGGCAGAAGTCACCGATCTTGGCAAGAACGCCTTCATTCTCGGATATTCATGGCTGAAATGCCACAATCCGGAGATAGATTGGGTTACCGGCACAGTCAAGATGACCCGTTGCCCACAACAATGCACTCGCTTACAGGATAAGACCCCGTTCATGCGAAGAATAGAACAAAAGGAGGAAGAACTCCAATATTATGTTCACTGGCAACTACGCGCCACAGAGAAAGAAAAACCAAATGAGAAAACCCCTGAGGAAAAGGTTCCAAAGGAATATCACAAATATTTAAAAGTATTCTCGAAAAAGGAGTCAGAGCGAATGCCCACTAGGAAACCCTAGGATCACGCCATCGAGCTCAAGGAATCGTTTAAGCCGAAGAAAGGCCGCATCATTCCCCTCTCAGTTCAGGAACAGGAGGAAGTGACTGCGTTTTTAGACGATCAGCTCAAGAAAGGCTATATTCGCCCTTCCAAATCTCCACAAACTAGCCCCGTTTCTTTGTGCCAAAGAAAGATGGCAGGAAACGAATGGTACAGGACTATCGTTACCTAAATGAACACACAGTCAAAAACAACTACCTGCTGCCGTTGATTGGGCAGCTTGTCGATAAGCTCAAAGGAGCTAGGCTATTTACAAAAATGGATCTCAGATGGGGATACAACAACGTTCGCATCAAGGAAGGCAATGAGTGGAAAGCCGCCTTTGTTTGCTTCCACGGATCATTCGAACCCCTCGTGATGTACTTCGGGTTATGCAACTCCCCTGCCACGTTCCAGGCCATGATGAACGAACTCTTTGGTGACATGGACGATGTTGTTGATACAACCCTAAGACCTGAAGTCCTCGAGTTACCACTTGTCAACCAAAGCTCTTTGGAGGGGAGAGAGTTGGCGTCTAGGCTGGGGCCTTAGAGAGGAGGATACCCAAGTGAACTAGACTGGGGATGCCAGTCGTCGTCCACTGGGTTTATGTATTCATGGGCTACATAGGTTTACATAATATGTTCCGTCTATAAGAGTCCATACCCTATGCCCTGGGCATAGGGGTGTGGCTGAAACATGTATCAAGGGAAAACATGTGTGATCGAGAATGGAAGAATGGAAGCATACCACAGCCGTGCGGCGGTGGGAGAATGGAAGAGAAGCATGCACAGCTCCTGGCTATGTCAAGGGGTGTGTCAAGCATGGTGAATGATGAAGGTGAAACGAGTGATGGTGGTGCAGAGATCAGAGGGCAAGGCTGAGGCCGTTGATCCTGATGATAAGATAAAGAGATTAGATAAGATGAAAGATAAGATAAGAAAGAAAAAGAAAAGATGTTAAGTCCGTTGTAGATGCTGGTACGGGGCAGTGATCGTAACACTACCCCCTTCCTAAAGATCAACTTCCAGGCGATCAAAGGGAGTTTGAGCATGAGAGAACTCCGTCAAGGAGTCTGGCCGTTTGGAAAAGAGGAGGAGGAAGTCAGGGCCAATAGAGAGGGCATGAGGGGCCGCGGGGTGAGAAAGGTGAAAGGCGGTCACCACGTCCTTAGTGTGGGAAAGATGCTCCCGGGGTTCCCAGGTACGATCGGTCTTGTCATACCCTTTCCAATGAACCAGATATTCCAAACGTTGATTCTTATAGTGGGAATCAACGACATAGTCAACTTCCCATTTGTTGTTGCGGTCTTCGGTGACAGCAACCAGTCCGGGCCGGGTGACTGGTTGACCGTCCAGACGTTCCCGATAAGGCTTAATGCGGGAGATGTTGACCACAGGGTGAATGCGCATTGAGCGCGGGAGGTGCAATTCAACCACGTTGGGTCCGACCAACTGGGTGATTTTGTACGGGCCAAGCCATCGCTCAGATAGCTTGCGAGAGGCTCGGGTGAGCCGAAGGTTTTCCATGGACAACCAAACCTGTTGGCCGACCGAGTATGGTGGAGGATCGGACCGATGCCGATCTGCATTGTGTTTCATGCGGTCTTGGGCTGCTTTTAAGGTGGCTTTAACCTGATCTAAGGTAGCCGTGATATCCGAGGAGAATTGTTGTGCTGCTGGAGCGGCAAGATCCTCGATACCGGGAGGTGTTTTCGTGGGTTCAATCCCCATACGAGGGAGGTATGTCCTCGTAACTTCGAATGGAGTCTTCTTCATTGAAGCACTCTGTTTATTGTTTATGGAGAACTGGGCGATGGCAAGCCAGTCAGCCCATTGATCTTGTTTTTTGAAGCAGAAGATCCTTAAGAACTTTCCTACTTCTCGATTTACTACCTCCGTCTGGCCATCCGTCTGGGGGTGGAAGGAAGTGCTTAGTTTAGTGTTTATGCCAAGGACCTTGTTGATTTCCTGCATTACTTGTGCAGCGAATTGGGGTCCATGGTCGGTGGTTATAGAGCGTGGAATTCCATGTAGCTTCCACACGTGATTCATGAATAGATAGGCAGTATCTAGAGCCAAGCACTGCTTGGTGCAAGGGATGAGTTCTACCTCTTTGGAGAACCGGTCAACGACCGTCAAGATCGCATCTGATCCACGGGAGAGGGGCAGATCCGTAATGAAGTCTGCAGAGATGTCCTGCCAGGGACCATCAGGAATGGGCAAGGGTTGCAGCAGGCCGGCTGGCGCCTGTGTCTGACCCTTGAAGCGTTGACATGCATCGCATCGAGCGACGTAGTCCTTGATCTGTGTGGCCATTCCAGGCCAGAAGTAGTTTCGAGCGACCAGCTCGAGGGTTTTTTCATAGCCGGTGTTACGCTTGGTCCGGGTAGG
>JBBPLT010000803.1:0-12819 GCA_038089955.1 Strobilomyces dryophilus | reverse complement strand
ATGGTGCAGAGATCAGAGGGCAAGGCTAAGGCCGTTGATCCTGATGATAAGATAAAGAGATTAGATAAGATGAAAGATAAGATAAGAAAGAAAAAGAAAAGACGTTAAGTCTATTGTAGATGCTGGTACGGGGCAGCGATCGTAACACTGAAGCAGTCTTGTGTGGGCCAAAGGTGAAACGGACTTTAAAATTGGTGGGGGAGGAGGGTGAAATGCGGTAACGTGGTCGGGCTCTCCCCAACCTCTCAGTGGATCAGTGATCATCAAAAACCCGACTCTACGTATTCGACGACGGACTTGTGGTTGGAACACCTTTGTCTGCGCCGGCAATGCAGGCAGCCTTCCATCCAAGGACAGGTCAGCATCTTAAACTCTTTGCCCAAGTTTGGGTCATGGAGTGTAATGGTCTGGTCCCCATCAGGGAAGTCATCAGTCGAAGCGGATAGAAGACAGTGAAAAGGTCGGCCTAGTAGTAGGTCGAAGTTGGCCTGAGGGACAACTTGGACTTGGAGGCAAACCTTGCCCGAGCCAAAGTCAAGGCGGAGGTTTTCGACAACACCGAGCGTTGCCTCAGTGCTCATGTTCACATTCAACATCATCATGACGTGGTCTGAATGGACTGGTAGTCTGAGGTCAAGCCATACCTGTTTAGGCATGGCAACGATCTCTGAGCCCAAGTCGAGGACTGCGGTGATGGTCCGACCCGAACCGACTACTCTGGCCTGGAGAGACTGCAGCGGAATGCTATGGTGGGCGACAATGAGGCCTTTGTCGTTCCGAAGAACTTGGTCCCCAAATTCACGTTCCACCGCCGCAGGGTCTCAGCCCGAGAGTTCGTTGATCTGCACGATGTTGGTTGGTGCAGATACATGTTTGACGGTCGTTACCTCGCGGACATGCTTGTGCATGTCTGGGGTGACAGAAATGAGGTCTCAGACCAGTAGAGTTACATTGATCTCTAGTACCTGGTTGAGAATGCGCTTAGGCATGGTCTCGTCCTCTAGGGGGAATGAAAAATGGTACTGCCCGGTCGGGGCAGTACTGTTGTTAGCAAAATCAGTACGAGGAGGGGGGGCGAGAGGAACAAATAATGGTTTTGCCACGTTGGATGTGGATGAGATAGGCATGGGTGCAGGGGCCATGGTCTTGGACGGTCCAGGTGTCAAGGCATGGGCCGCCTCCACTGCAGGTGAGACGATCTCGTTGGTGACCGTTGCTGCATGAGGACTGGTGCAGTCTGAACATTGAACAGGTATTTCTACGCTGTTGAATCGCATGCGCTTTCCCTTTTCCTTGGCTTTATTGGCCTTAAATGCAGCTAACACATGGGCCATGTACTGTTGGAGTTCGGGGTCAGCAAGGTCCAGGTCAGTCTCAGTCTCCCAGCTTTCGGCTAGGGCCATGAAGACCGACAGCTCAATATCAAGGACCATGTCAGTGTCAGGGATTGTGAGAGAGAGGATGCCCATTGTTACGGTGCCAGGCTGCACGACAGTCCACAGCATGAGCTGGTCAAGACATTCTTTTAGGCACTTGGTGCCTTCGACACAAGGGATGCACTTCCCATCAGGAAGGCAGAGCTGTCTGTCAGTGCCCCTTCGGACTTTGCCAGCCGCGATGTACCCCACGACATGGGGGCAACCGCTGATAAAGTGACCAAGGAGGTCACAAAAGGTACAGTTTCGGTTAGAAGACCACTGCATCATGACCTGCTCTTGTTTCACCATGATTGGTGGAGCCAGCAGAGCGACAGTCTGTGGTGATGGAAATGCCAGGCCAGGAGTGGCCCATGTGGGGTAATAGGGTGTTAGTAGGTCAATTGCGGCACTGGACACCTGAGGCTGAAGAGAAGAACTGGTGAGAAGGAAACGGGCAGCTGCGAGAGAGTCGGCGATGGGATAAGGGTCTGATGGGTGGATGTCGTCTTTCTTGATGAGTAGCCTTATGCAGACTTGGCGCTGAAGGTCAGCTGGCAGACCAACCAGGAACAGAGCATCCTGGTCCATTGAAGGGAGTTTGGCTGCAGCGACTAGCAGGGCCGAGATTTTTAGAAACTTTCAGTGATACTGGGAGAACTCAGCTAGTGAGTTCATCGGTTTGGAGTTATACTCCTGTACTAAATTTTGGAGGTCAGCGCGGCAGTAGTGGTCAGCGCCTTCACAACCTGCATAAAGTGTTTTAATGGCGGCATGCCTCGGGGAGGACTTTCCAGACATCTGACTTGTCGTACGCTGGGAAGGCCACGACTGGCTACTCTGCCTGGTAGACTCCTGCTGACCTCGTTCTGTGCGCCCCTCGCTACTCTATGCTACTCCAACTCCGGTCGACTCCAACTGCCGGCTCTCTCTGAGCCCCTGATCCTGGTCCCTGACCCTGCACAGCCACATCTGCCCCCCACAACTCGTGCAACACACCAGGGTCGCCAATGAAAAGACGCAACAATGCGTTGTCCTCCCACTCCATCAGCTCTCTGGTTCCCTCCTGCTCTTGCTCCAACCATTGCTCACTTTCCCTTGGTTCCACCGAGGCCACTATGTCCCCATCATTGCTTGCTAGGTCCTCCATTTCTTCCCAGTCTGTTGGTAAGGGTGTGGTTTGTGTGGGGGTTGCATCTGAGATGTTTCGCTCCTCCTCCGCCAAGGCTGTGCCGTCTCTAGGTATGAATCTGCGTAGTCGACGGGTGTGGATGAGGCCGTTGATGGGAAAGCCCTCTAGCGTGGTAAGTTTGTAGGAGTTGCCTATGCGCTCGATGACGCGGCAGGGTGCAGACCATCGCGGTAGAAGTTTGCGAGTGGTTAGGTGTGTATTGTCCAGGGCAGTGTCATGTGTTTGTACTAGGTGCCCGGGGTTGAATGTAACCTCTCCCGCTTGGGAGGCATGAACACGTTTGTCGAAGGCCAGTTTGCGACGGACAGTGTGAAGTGCGGTGCGATCAGCTGCATCCAGCCGTTGTTGGGTGACATAAGCGAGTTGGATGTTGACGTTGTTGGGGGACAATTTGCTGTTGGCTGTGGGTGTGGGCATACGTATGGTGTTGACGACAAAACCCAGGAGCAGCTCTTTCGGAGAGAATTGGAATGCAGGGATGAGGCGCTCGTTGAGTTGTTGAATGGCTCTGTCGAAGTGGTCTGGCCATGCGCGTGTGATGTCGGTTTGGGTTGTAGGAGTGGTGTCATCCTCGCCGACTCCAGGGCTGCAGAGACGACGGAGGCGGCCGAGAAGTTGACCGTTGGTATTCTCAACGAGGCCGTTCACCCACGGTGCGTAAGCAGTGGTGATGTGGTGGTGTATGCCCTGGGCTTCGCACCATGCGCGTACGTCTGCATTGTTGAAGTGGGAGCCACTGTCCGTCATCAAGGACTCCGGGGCTTTGAAGGCGGCCGTGATGGACTTTAGGGCGTCTATTGTAGTTTTTGCTGTGCCGTGTCGTTTGAGCTTGAAGCCCCAGACATGTTGGGAGAACGTGTCCATGACCAGGAGCGCACAGTGGTATCCTCCTTTCCCCTCCGGCAATGTAAGGTAGTCAGCGACAAGTAGTTTGAAGGGATGGCGGCATGTGATTGGGTACATTAGTGAGTGGAGGTGTGTAGAGCCGAAGTTCTTACAGCGTGGGCACTGGCGCAGCGCGGTCACGATGGATGCATCAAGATGGGGGCTCCAGATGCGGTCCATTAGTTTGAGTTTGACCAAGTCGTGGCCCCAGTGCCCATTGGACTCGTGCTCGTGCATGGCAAGGGCAATTGCCTCCTCTTGCGAGACACATTCTACACGTGGCCGTGCACGGGTGGTTTGTCCATCGGCAATTTTCCAGAGCCGATCATCCTCTAGTGTATAACCTATAGCCCGATGACGGGCACGTCGACAGTTGTTATGCGGGTTGTGTAGTAACCTAGCAGCGCTCACTCAAAGTAGAGCGGAGTCTTATAGATGAAGCCGAGGTTCGTTCTGTGGACCGAGGCGAAGAGTGGTTCTCCCTAATAACCTTATAACGAAGGCTAGGGTCAAGGGTTTCAATGGCGTTGGCTAGATCGAACGGTTCTCACACTAGGGATGCGTGGAAAGGGAGACTAGATTACTACATGAGTTATGCGTAGAACTAGCTAGGGAACAGGGGAGAAAGTACCTGACTTATATACTAGTGAAGGCACAGGGTGGGAACCTTCAGGGTTGAGGGTTCTACTAAATGGGGTGCAGGTGTCCATGGCCAAAAGGAGACAAAAGGATCAAAGGAAGCGGATCATGGGAAATGGAACGGCAAGTCTGGAACTCCATGTGGAAGCGATGGAAACGGAGTCAGTAGAAGTACAAGAAGCGAAGCAAAGAAAAGAGTCCGGTGCAGCCTATTACGGCGACTGTGGTTGCGGTGTTCCATATGGAAGGCTGTAGGGTTGCTAGGCGTCCTTCCTGGGTATCTTGGCTGCCTTACGTGCCAGGCGTGGCAGGACGGGGGCGGAGGAGTTAGAGGTCTCCATGGGATCATTGTTGAGGTTAAGGAAGGAGAGGTCAGGGACGGGAGGAAAAGAAAGGATGGGGCCGTCTTCTCGAGTGACTGTAACAATGGTCGCGCTCTGGTTTGTCGCTGTCCAGGTTTAGGAGTGCGTCCACGACTTCTAGAAAAATGGGCTCGTTAATGAAGCGGAGGCGGAGGGAAGATAGTGTGGAGAGTGTGTCTACAGAAAACAAGTCGTTGATTATTTGGGCTCACGATTCCCAGTCCTCATTGATGGACCAGGTGCTGCCATCATTTTCTGTAATGGGGCGATCAGAATGGAGGCGGCTGAGGGCATCAGCTACTGTATTCGACCGGCCAGGTCTGTGGCGGACGTCAGTGATGTGGTACGCAGAGATGCCATCCTGCCATCGTGCATGTGGGAGGGATAGGGCATCATTGCACAGGGTGTCTCATAGGGTGATGCAGTCTGTTTCAATTTCTACTGGGAAGCCCCAGGCGATATTGCGTCGAATTTTGGGGCTCGCAGGACCAGCTCGGAAATGAGTGCCATTTTTAGTTGGGTGAACGCTTTGGAATGTTTGGGCGTCCAGTACCGGTCCAATGTGCGGTCTCGTAGGAATTGTTTGTATTTGCACTTACCCAGGGCTGCAGCGGGCTGTGGTAGGTCAAGGTTGCGCTGTAGGTCCGTTAAGGATGCTACAACACATGCGTAATCCCGGATGAGCGGTCGGAAGTAGCCCGTGAGCCCTAGGAATCGCATCAATTCGTGGAGGGTGTTTGGGAGTGGCCACTCAGCAATTGCTTCCAGCATTGCTGGGTCTGGTCGAATACCCTCTTTGCTGACTCGAGCGCCACCATATACAGCATCTTCCATGAAGAGTTGAGTCTTCGAGGGTGACACGGAGAGGCCACGTTCACGACATGTGGTGAAGAAGGTACGGAGACGGTTGAAGAGCTCTTGAAAGCTATCCCCAGCCATTCCGTTGTCGTCAACGAAGGTCTCAAGTCTGAGTTTGAGGGCGATGTCTTTGAGTGCGTGAGCGGTCATTTCAGCAAAGCATGAGGGGGTGCCCATGACACCCATGGGCATCCGCGCGTAGCAGTGATAGCCACGGCCTTCCATGTAGATACATAGGTATGGCTGGTCTTCTGGTTCGACTTCAATGGCATAGAACCCAGTGGTGAAGTCGATGACACAGAGGTAGTTGTGGCCCGCAAGGCGTTGTTGCTTCGCATGGATGTCGCCCTGTACCATTGGGGCCATTTTAGATGCCTTGTTAACCAAGTTGAAGTTTTGCGTGATGCGCCATTTGGGCTTCTTTGCAGTGGCTTCTTCTGTAGGGTGGGGCAGTGGGCGTGGTGGCATATGAGGGTTCGGTTGCTCACCCAGACGTATGCACTCGTCTTCGACCAACCACTTAATCTCGTCCATAGTGAGGCCTGGTGAGCCATGTGCTTTTTGGGCGAGAACGGTGGGGTGTGCCGCTTTGACCTCATCCGGTTGGATTTCACAAAGAACTCCTGCTGCCACGAAGTCATCCAGTACAGGGTGGTACCAGTCCTTTTGTGCCTGTGTAAGCGGTTTTTGGTTAACTTTTACTGGGTACTCAACATCCTTTGGGATGTTAAGGCGAAATTTCACGAAGTCAATCGGTTTCACTTCCCGTACAGAGAGCGCAAAGATATCGGCAAATTCCGCAATGAGGTCGTGGACCTGTTGACGTTGGTCATCCAGTAGAGGTCCAACCTGTACTAGGTCGAGGATGTTCTGGACCCGAGGTGGGTGGAACGGGCCCTTTGTCGTCAGCCTGGTGAAGATGTCATTGATTTCTTGATTTGTGGTGAGGACTGGTACATCACCGTTGCTCTGCGTGGGTTGTTGCACCACCGTGGTAGTTGTGGCATACGGCGCACTGGTGGGGTGACTCGGGGATGTAATGGGGGTTGGCAGGACCAATTGGGGTGCTTGGGGTGCAGGTTGTTTCCTATTGGGGATGAGGATGGGCGTTTCCGATGCAGTAGGAAGGGAGATGGTGTCTGCTTCATAGTCGTGCACCGCATGTAGTTGCTCCAGTAGTGGTTTGCCGATTAGGGCACGCCAGGAGCCTCCACTGGGAAACACCTCAAACGAGGCACAGATGGTAGCACGATCCCATTCGAAGGTGCCAGTCCACACTCCTAGTGAGGGGATGAGTGAGCCGTTTGCCATGCGGAGTGTTCTGGGGGAGGGACTTAGTGGTGTTAGGCGTCGTGCAATGCTGTTATATGCTACGGCATCTAATGCGTTGATCATCGCTCCGCTGTCAACGGTAGCCAGGAAGCGGACTCGCTCGCCTCGGGGTCCTGCCAAGCTTGCAACTGAGAGGAAGGGTTGGCTGGTCTGGGGGACAGCTGGTGCACCTGATGCGTTCAGTGAGTAGAGGTCAGTGACTATATTAGTATGGGAGGGCTTAGAGTGGGGGGAAGTGGACATGGGTAGCGAGTTAGTTATGTTAGTATTGGATGTGGGTAGTGGTGTGTTAGTAACCATAGGCGTGGGGGTCAGCGGCAGCGGATTTGTCATGGGGGAGCATATAGTGTCTATGGAGCTAGGTAATATGTACATGGGGTGAGGAGGGGACGGGACACGCGTGGGGGCTACCTCTATTCTGTCGTTAGTGGTAGCCCGTCGTCATTTCCTGTGTCCCATTCATCGGCCGGTTGGTAGGCTGCCTGTTCGTACTCGGGGGCCTGCCAGTCTCCCGGTGCAGAGGTGTAATAGACGGGGGTGGTTGGGAACGTTGTATAGGGCGTGGGCGGGGCTCCCATATATAGCGGCGGTGCAGTTTGTACGTAGTGGACAGGGGCCAGAGTACGCATTGTCGCCCTGCATAGCATAGATCCTATGAGTTGGTGCCACCTTGATTCTGTTGGTGGAATTGGCATGGCTGAGTTGCATGTATGGCTTGTGTGTGGTGGGTCCGTAGCCATGCCACAGCCGTAGCATTCACCTGAACCAACGCTCACCATTCCAGGTGTCAAGGGGTAGGGGTGTTCGAGACTGGGTGCCAGTTGGCCATGATCCCTATGCCACATTGTGATGTCAGCTGCATACTGCTGGTGTCCAACTTCAGTGTTTGCACGTCGTGGCAGTGCGGTGGCGCGTTCGAAGATTTGGGTCCTCGTAAGGGGGGCCGTGAGGGCTTGGCCTGGTCTGGCTGGGTTGGGGCTCGGAACGGGTCATGCCAGGGGTATCGCTGATTGCTGAGGGGTTTGGAAGGTGCCACCTCTTTGGGGACGCATAGGACCTTGTGTTGAGATGTGCAAGCATTGGAGGGCCTCAATGGACTGTTTGAGGGCACTGATTTCGCTTTGGCGCTCTTTTTCAACTCGTAGTTTGCTATGGGGGATGTCGCGTACTGCCGTGGTGAACTCGTCCAAGGTGTCGTACTCGTCCACCAGTAGGTCTTGGAGTATTCTTTGGGCATGCGAAATGGCATGGCTGATGAGTGTGCCGTTGACGTCGCCCATACTGAGGGCGAGTTGCATGACCTTGTCTGCCCAAATGTTTTGCCCATAATTGTTACGATCGCTGCCCTGTACCAGCATCTACAATGGACTTAACGTCTTTTCTTTTTCTTTCTTATCTTATCTTTCATCTTATCTAATCTCTTTATCTTATCATCAGGATCAACGGCCTTAGCCTTGCCCTCTGATCTCTGCACCATCGTCACTCATTTCACCTTCATCATTCACCCATGCTTGACGCACCCTTGACACAGCCCAGTGCTGTGCTTGCTTCTTATGCTTCCCTTCCATTCTCCCACCACCACATGGCTGTGGCATGCTTCCCTTCTTTCATCTTCGATAACACATGTTTCACCCTTGATACACGTTCCAGCCACACCCCTACGCCCAGGACATAGGGTATGGACTCTTATAGACGGAACATATTATGTAAACCTATGTACTCCATGAATATATAAACCCAGCGGACGATGACTGGCATCCCCAGTCTAGTTCACTTGGGTATCCTCCTCTCTAAGGCCCCAGCCTAGACGCCAACTCTCTCCCCTTCAAAGAGCTTTGGTTGACAAGTGGTAACTCGAGGACTTCAGGTCTTAGGGTTGTATCAATAATCTCCTACTCCACTGTCCTCTTTCCAGGTTCCTACGTCTTCCTCTTTCAGGGTGAGGCTGGTGATGTGCTCTCGCTGCTGGGCTCGCGTCCACGTTGGGTGGTGTTTGGGGGGCCAGCGCTTTAGGAAGGCTGCGAGGAGGTTGTTGACCGTGGTTTTGTTCTGAGCGGGGAGCACATCAAACCATTCGCGTGCAATGCTACCCAGACTTAGCTGCATTTTGAACCGGGCGATTCTCTTCGCCTCCATCCAGCTCTCTGGTACGTTGAGTTCAAACATCCCGAACCACTCCTCTGGGGTTTCTTTCTCCGTATAGTCCCCTCTAAAGAAGGGGATCACCTTGGCGTTTTCCTGCACAGCTGCCATGACGGATGTTGTTTTGCCTTGATGAGTGTTCGACCGTTTGGGCGGGGGAGGGGCTCTTGGAGGGGCGGTGGGTGGTGGGGAATGGATGGAGTGGCAGTGTCGATGGGGGGTGGAGAAAGGAGTGCGAGGCAGGGCAGGTGTGTGGTGATTTCGGGAGGATGCCGGGGGGGTAAATTCTGTGGGGATTAGGGCTGGAACGTGTTGGTGGCTGGCAGGTGTGATCATTACAGAGCTGCTGGAGCGCCTTGTTCGTGGGCCATGGAATTCAGCGGGTGCAAAGGTGATTCGAGCACGAGGGGAGGAAGAGGTGTCGTCTGGTGGGGAGGGGGAGGAGAGCGATGAGAGCGAGTCGTCCGATGCCACGTCAGACAGAGTCCTTGTGCCTAGTTCCCGGATTCCACGTAACGAGGCCACTGTGTTGAGTCCAATGAATGAGTCAGAGACAAGTCGTCCGAGTCGGTAGGGCCAATGCCCACTCTCGTCACCAGTTGGGAAGGCCACGACTGGCTACTCTGCCTGGTGGACTCCTGCTGACCTCGTTCTGTGCGCCCCTCGCTACTCTATGCTACTCCGACTCCGGTCGACTCCGACTGCCGGCTCTCTCCAAGCCCCTGATCCTGGTCCCTGACCCTGCACAGCCACAACGCCACATAGCGCAGCACAGCACAGACTTTCTCACTGTCATCAAGACCAGCGGCCATGCCCAAGTCATCGACCTGGTCGAAAAAGTGGGGCAAGTCCATAGCAATGGACCTGTCGAACTCAGGCAAGCCCCAAGCTCCACAGGTGGGCATAGCATTTGCCATTGATCTTGGTTTGGGTTGATGGGGGCGAGGTGGAGATGTGGGTTGAACAGGTGAAGAGGGCCGAACAGGTGAGACGGGCCGAACAGGTGAGATGGGCCGAACAGGTGAGATGGGCCAAACAGGTGAGATGGGCCAAACAGGTGAGATGGGCTGAACAGGTGAGATGGGCCAAACAGGTGAGACAGGCTGAACAGGTGAAACAGGCTGAAGAGACGAGGTAGACCAAAGAGGCAGGAGTACTTGTGGTTGACGAGCAGGTGTCGGCCGAGATGCAGATGCAGGGGTAGGCTGAGATGACACAGTGAAGGACAATGGTGAACTTAGCGAGACTGGGGAGAAGGCTGAGGGTGGTAGCAGACTTCGACGGATAGATGCCTTGGACTCTAGTTGGTCCAAGAGATCATTGAGCGACAGTGCTGATGAGGAGGAGGCAGAAGAAGCGGTTGAGCGAGGTGGAGGCAGAAGAAGCGGTTGAGCGAGGCGGAGATGAAGATGACAAGGTAGATGTTAACAGTGAAAGTGGGCTAGAAAACTGGGTCCGTGATGCCGTTCTCGCCTGTCGGGGGGACGATTCTATAAATGTGCCAGATACAAAGAATCCCAGGCTCAGTTCATCCGTTACATTTGTAAGAGCGCTCGACGTATAGGTCCAGCACGGTCGAATGGCATTTGACAGCTGAATTATGGCCGGATGTGGAATGAGCGATGGTAAGCAGATAGTGCCGGACCAATTAGAGGGCCAACAGGGTTGATCAGTATTTTCTGGTGTCTGATTGCTGTCAGACATGACAGCCAGCGCTATTTCGCCATGATGGGGTACTGCTGGCATGAAGAGGGTCGAGTCCTCGTTGATGTCGAGGTCCCGAAAGTAGGCACATAAAATTTCAATCTCTTGGCAGTCCACTTCTATTTCTTGTCATCGAGCTGTGGGTCGAAGACATCATCTGGAACCCGATTGTTGTGAGTCCCTCACAGTGGGCTCCAATTGTAAAACAGCTAGTCCATCTAGGGTGACCCAAGCAGTTACCCTGGCGGTACAAGAGGTCTGTTAGGTGTGGGAGAAGGTCAGTTCTCCTCTAGGGACTTCTGGGGCAAGCAGGAAACAGAGGGGAAGCTCTTCGAGCAGCTCTGAGCAAGAGAAAAGCGGGCTGACACTTGGGCCGATAGTCCGATAGTCCAGGCCGAAGGTCCAAACTATGTGCATGAGCGGCAGGAGGCATGAACGGTGTCGGTGATAGTAAAAATGATGAAAATGGTGGAGAAACGGTCAGTAGAACGGTGACGGTCATTGGTGAGCAAAAGAAAGCTCCCTATTATGACACTAAGTATGACATTTTATACTTGGCCAAGGCTGAAACTATGAAATGAGTGTGAGAGTGAATGTATGTAAAGACCGATGTCATCAGTCTGCAGACAGCGACGACTGACAGTCAGTGAGTCCATAATTAGTGCGATAATGCAAGGAAATAAGTCTGAAATGAAGAGAAGAAAGACTGGCCTTCGAACAGAAGGACCGATGAGGACCGACGTGGGCCAAGGAAGGACTGATAGGCTGGACTTACACTCAGGCCATGCTGACGTCGCTTGAACAGTCTCTAAGAGTCCGAGAACGAAGTAAGAGAGTCCAGAAATAAAGCAAAACTATGAGTAATGTCCGTAGCATGCATGGAATGGTAGGAAAGGTCCAAATGTAACCTTAGAGACCTACCAGTCTCTACAGCGCAGTTCAAGAATGCAATGACTATGATCCCCACGCCCAATAAGCCATTATCTGTCACTTCGCTCTCAGCCCTCTTTGATGGTGACTGCAATATTCGACCAATCCTCAAGCCTATGGGATCATTGCTCGATGGTGTACATGATGAAGAGAAACCCATTTGTCCCCTCCATGCCTCATTCCAAGATTTTTCACTTGGCATGGAGTTCTATCTTCCATGTTCCCATCAGATGTATATCTCTGGCTCTGGTGACAATATTATCAGGTTCTGAAATGTAGCTGCTGGTTTACTTTCAGCAAATCCCTTCCAAGGGCATATAAAATCTATCAAATCTATTGCCTATTCACCAGACAGTATCCATATTATATCTGGTTCATAAGACAGGACTATTAGGGTTTGGAATGTAGCCAATGGTCAATGTTTGGCAGGTCCATTACAGGGACATACAAGCACAATTTGGTCTGTTGCCTACTCACCAGATGGAACCAACATTATTTTTAGCTCTGGAAACAAAACCATCAAAGGGGGATGCTACCATGGCCAAGCTGTTGGAGATCCATTCACAGGCCACACTGATGAAGTCTACAGTGTGGCCTATTCTTCTGATGGTAAAAATATTTACTCTGACTCATTTGATGAGACCATCAGACTTTTGGATGCTATCACTGGTCAATCTCTGGTAAATCCATTGTAGGGGCACTAAGATAGAGTCATTTCTATTGTCTATTCACCCAATGGTAATCATGTGGCCTCCAGCTCTGCAGATAGGACCATTATGGTGTGGAATATCACCACCAATAAATGTATGGTTGATCCATTTGAAGGCCATACTGGTTGTATCCAATTTATTGACTATTCACCTGATGAAACCTATATTGCCTTAGGCTCAATGTAAATCTTGGATAATTCAAGAGAAAAGTGAGAAAAGTAACTAATATTATAGAGCTCTAGATAGATTAAATTTAAATTGCACAATACAAGACTATTTGCTTAAATAAAGGAAGTTACTGCATATGGACTAAGACAAGAAATACAAAAAAGTCAAGTAACTATTACAATCACTGCCCTATCCAAGGGAGAACAATGGAAGCACAATTTCTTCTCCCTCTTATCTTATCTCATCTCTTCATCTTATCCATTAGGATCAACAGCCATAGCCTTGCCCTCTAATCTCTGCACCATCATCACACCTTCACCCTTTAACTTTGACCTGTGTGTTACGATTTCTTCCTTTCTTCCGCTTCACACTCCGCCGGCGTAACCCGGTGACTCGACTTGTTCTTTTCTTAGTTCTTGCTTCTTCGGAACCGATGGAACGTTCCAACACATTCCACGACCTTCCATTGTATTACTAATACG
>JBBPLT010000802.1:0-12821 GCA_038089955.1 Strobilomyces dryophilus | reverse complement strand
GCAGACGTCCTCCCTGCACGCGCTCCCCTGGCTTACATTGGGCCACCGACGACGAAGAAGCCTATGACGATGGGATGTACGATGACGATGATGGCGCCGCATACAACGATGTGGCCTGGTCCAACATCACTAGGTCCCCGGGCCCTTTTTACTCCTCATTCTAATTCCTCGTTGCAACTTCGGACATACTAAGGGGGTAATGTTACGATTCCTTTTCTTTTCCCTTCCACTTTGCACTCCGCTGGCACAACCCGGTGACTCAATTTGTTCTTTTCTTAGTTCTTGCTTCTTCGGAACCGATGGAACGTTCCAACACATTCCACAACCTTCCATTTGTATTAGTAATACGCTGACACATCCTTTGCTGTGGATGACTCATTCAGACTTCTTCTGACTCATTCGCTTAGTCATACCTTCTCTATATAAACCCTTGCCCGCTCATGTAGTTCCCTTAAGCTAAACCTCCTCGAGTATCCTTTTGGAATACACCTGCTTGCCTCAGAACCCTTGACTCTCTAAGTCCTCATCCTACTTTGAGTGGACGCTCCCTCAAACCCTCGATCACGCCATCTTTGGCCGAACCCTTAACCCTTCCCTGAGGAAGCCCCCTGGGAACCACGAACCCTTGACCCTAGAAGACGCCCCCTAGGTCAAACCCTTGTCCTTATCCTTGAACAACCTTGCTGTTTGAGGCTACACTCGGCCCTACCCGGACCAAGCATAACAGTAGGGTGGTAATGGTCTTCATTGACTATAAAAATCTCTCCTATTTCCATGCTCCATATAAGCTCTTTCACAGGTAAGCTCATTGGATCCTCCTTTTACAAAACTTCAACCTCCTCTTTGTTCACGTTCCTGGCCCTTAGATGGCCCAAGCAGATGCCCTCTCCCACAAAGATGCTGTTGACACCTCCAATGACAATAAGGATGTTGTCCTCCTCCCAGACCAGTGCTTCATCCATGCTCTTGATCTCTGTATTGCTGAGTACATCAATGAAAATATGGGTCTTGACTCCACCACCCTTGACCTTATGGGAACCCTCAAATCTGGCTTCCTCCTATTCCCATGGTTCATGCTCCAGGACTGGCATTTTGATAACCCAAACCTTTATTACAAAGGTCATCTCTATATCCCCCCGGAACCCTGGCATGACCTGGTTAAATCGGTCCATGAATCTGCCACAGGTAGCCATGGTGGTATTTTCTGCACCCTCCAGTTGCTTCAATGAGACTACTGGTGGCCAGGCATGAGCACCTTTATCTGCTGCTTTGTCAGGGGGTGTGCCACATGCCAGCAATACAAAGTAAACACCCATCTGACTGTCCCCCCTCTTTCTCCCCTTGCCACTATGGCCACCTACCCCTTCCAACAGCTCTCTGTCGACCTCATCACTGGTCTCCCCCTTTCTGATAGATTTGACTTTGTCATGGTCATGGTAGACCATGGGCTTTCAAAAGGGGTAATTTTCACTCCTTGACACAAGAATCTTGACACTGTAGGACTAGTGACTCTCTTTTTCAAGCATATCTTCCCTTACTTCGGCCTCCATGACTACCTCATCTTTGATCAGGCCCCCAGTTTGCATCTGCCTTCACTAGGGAAGTAGCCAGGCTCCTTCAGTATGACATTGCCCTCTCCTCTGCCTATCACCCTCAAACAGATTGGAAAATGAAGTGGGCAAACCAAGAATTGGAAACATACCTGCAGATCTTCTGTGAAGGACATCCAGAACAATGGGCTTCCATTCTTCCAATGGCAGAATTCCATCATAACTCTTCCATCCATTCCTCCACCCAGAAAACACCATTCTCCTTGATCCTTGGATACAAACCATGGGCTTATCCTTCCCTTGGCAAAATGTTCCTCCCTGCCCTGGAAACCTGATTGGAACTTCTCTCTGCAGCATGAATGGAAGCCATTGCCACTGTAAAACACAAAGCCTGGGTAAGGGGACACCCAGGAGTCGTATGAGTGGGTCTTGGGTGCGATAGGCTCGACCCAAAAGGGGGCCTGAGGTGTTTGCTGAAGTCCTGGAAGCTTGGAGATGGACCAATGCTTGGTCTGAGGGCGCAGGAAACTGGAGTTTGAATTGACCGGTTGGTAAGGTGTCGGTGAGGTAGGAGAGGGCTCTTAGACAATAGAGAGGAGCTAGCTGGGTGATTGGCAAGTAGTAGGAAGGTAGGTAGAAGCTAGATACATGTGTAAATACTCAAAACCGGCTTAAAAGGGGGTGGGGATGTGCTGGTGTAAAACACAAAACCTGGGTGAGGGGACACCCAGGAGTCGTATGAGTTGGTCTTGGGTGCGATAGGCTCGACCCAAAAGGGGGCCTGAGGTATTTGCTGAAGTCCTGGAGGCTTAGGGATGGACCGATGCTTGGTCTGAGGGCACGGGAAACCGGAGTTCAAAAAGACCGGTTGGTCGGTCAAGTGAGGAGAGGTCAGTGAGGTGTCAGTGAGGTAGGAGAGGGCTCTCAGATGATAGAGAGGAGCTAGCTAGGTGATTGGCAAGTAGTAGGAAGATAGGTAGAAGCTAGATATATATGTAAATACTCGAAACTGGCTTAAAAGGGAGTCAGAATGTGCTGGGCTTGGTAAGAAAGGTACAGAAAGTCTTAATGGACTGGTCTGGGCGAGATGTAAGTAGACCAAGATTGTCTGTAGAGGACCGACGTATGGTCTGGACCACGGGAAAAAGCGTTGGTCAATCAGTTTTTGTAGTCCACCGGCCCCAGGTGTTGCAGAAATGGACCGGCAGCATGTCTGGGGTGTCTGGGTAGGATCGACGTATGGTCCGGACCGTGGGAAAATCGGTCCGGACTATCGGACTATCAGTGCGTGATGGTTTTCGGGCATGGGAGTGGGATAGAGGTTGTCAGGCGAAGTCCAAAAGGTGGGCTGATGGTGGGATACACGTGTAGAGTGAGTCCAAGCTCTACACCGGGCTTTGTAAGTAAGGTACAAAAGCCTAAATAGACTGGTTCAGGTGAAGGGTAAGTAAGACTGAGATCGTCTGTGCAAGACCGACGTATGGTCCGGACTGCAGGAAAAAGCATCAGTCGACTGGTCTTGCAGTCTGCCGGCCTCGGGCGTCATAGGGATGGACCAGTAGCATGTCTAAGGTGTCTGGGTTGGACCGACATATGGTCCAGATTGCAGGAAAATCGGTCCAGACTATCAGACTATCGGTGGATGATGCGTTTCAGGCCCAGGAGCATGATAGGGGTCATTGTGCAAAGTCCAGAAGGTGGGCAGATAGTATAATGTACACATACATAGAGCAAGTCCAAGCTCTACACCGCTCATGAACAAACACAGCAAATAATGAAGGAATGGATCTTCCCTCATCTCCTGAAATGGAAGGTTGGCAACAAGGTCTGGCTTGATAATCAGAATCTTCACATCAATTACACCTCTAGGAAACTGACACCCCAATGAGAAGGACCCTTTGAAATCTCTCAAGTCCTCTCACTTGTCACCTTTTGCCTATGATTCCCTGCTGGATGGAAAATTCACGATGTCTTCCACACTTCTCTCCTCTCTCCATTCATGGAAACCAACAAACATGGGCCAAATTTCATCAACCCACTGCCTGACCTTGTTGATGGGGAGGAGGAATATGAAATAGAAGCCATTCTGGCTCACTGCAGATCACGTAATCGGTGGCAATATTTAATCTCCTGGAAGGGCTACTCTGTAGCAGAAAACACCTGGGAGCCTGCCAGCAATTTATGCCATGCCACAGTGGAACTCCATGATTACCAGAAACGACACCCTAGGGATTTCCCAGATGCATAAAAGGATTGAATGCACTATGGTTATTTTCTCATGCCTTGTTATGCCTTCACCCACCACTGCTCGTATCCACATCACCCACATTCTCCCTTGTAAAATCTGCCATGGATCTGACCACACCATGACCTGGTGTCCCTGTTATTATTGCCCACACTGCTGCTGAAACTCTTCAGGACACTCCTTCCCCTATTGCCCCCTTCAGGACCAATGCCAGCCAATGGCATATCCTTTCATGTTTATTTCTCCCATCTTCCCCACCACCCCTAGTGACCACTCTGAGCTTGTGTTATGATCACTGTCAGCCCTCACCCAAGGGAACAATGGACTTAGAACATTTTCTTTTCTTTCACTTTTATCTCATCTAATCTTTTATCTTATCATCAGGATCAACAGCCTTAGCCTTGCCCTCTGATCTCTGCACCATCGTCACTCGTTTCACCCTTCAACTTCTACTCGTGCCTGATGCACACCCTTGACACAGCCTAAGGCTGTACATGCTTCTTTCATGTTGCACCCCCATCATGCTTCCTCTTTCATTCTTCCACCGCCGCACAGCTGTGGTATGCTTCTCTTCTTTGATGCTCCACGACACATGTTTCATCCCTTGATACATGTTTCAGCCATACCCCTACACCCTGAGGGTCTAGGGTATGGACTGTTATAGACGAAAGTATTATGTAAACCTATGTAGCCCTTGAATATATAAACCAGGTGGATGACGGCTAGCATCCCCAGTCTAGTTCACTTGGGTATCCTCCTCTCTAAGGCCCCAGCCTAGATTCCAATCTCCCTCTTCACTTCCAGAGAGCTCTTGGTTGACAAGTGGTAACTCGAGGGCTATATTGGTCTTAGGGTTGTATCATTTGAACTAGACTCTACCCTCCCCTCGCCTTACCAACACTTTACTCCTATCCACTCACATCCCCACATTACAAGTGCGTGCCGGGTTCCTCATGGAGATAGCACACAAGACTCAACGGAGTTCATCCAGTGCCTATCTGCTTTCATGCAACCCATAAACCCTTTCTCTCTGCCAATACATGCTTACCCCCTCTCAGGCTTTCACACCCCTATGAGGCTAGAGTAGTGGTAGCAGGAGGAGACGATAGGAATGCGCTCGCCAAGCCAGACATTGATCAGGAGCAGTCACCTGAAGGGCACACGACCCCTCTCTCTCTCACCCCATTTTCTGATTGGAGTCCTGCTCTGCCACTCCAATCCCACTCCCTTTTCACAAGCTTCTTACAGGAGCTTAGCCGAGATCTCATGCCCTGTCTTTTGGAAGATCCCTCTTTCGCACTGTCCAATGAACCTGCCTTTGCCTTATACACAAGGTCAGGAGACCCACACTTCCTAGAGAACATGCAAGTCAACCCCCCTGCACTAATCGACTAGCAATTGATCATATCTGAAATGCCAGAGCCAGGGGAGATTCAATACCAGTATCTTAACCCCAACGACGCTCCGCCCCTCCCCCCTTACATACCCATTACCACATCTTGCCCCCTGACCCCATCTGCCACTGGACCATCTCAACAGTTACCCTTGAGAGATACCAGTGCATACAATGTTAAAAGAGAGAGACAGATCCCAGAGTTAGAGGAAGCTCTAAAGACTATAAAGAAACTGCGGATTGAAGGATCCACAGAACCACACCCCCAAGTAGCTAGAAGGTGCGTCCCTTTCAGACCCTTCCACCGAACAAGGATCATGTGAGAAGACCAACCCCTCCCCGACGGGATGACAAGAATTAATGTCCATCCCAAGCAATCGCTTCACAAGCTGAAGTGCTATCTTTAGCTTTATGTACCTTGAATTTGATATCCTTTTCCTCATCATATTCTTCGCTATCCTCAGAGTGGTAACAGCCCTCGCCTGGAAGCTCATCACAAGAATTATGTACAACCCCGGCCCCATTCTTTTTGCTGGATGCCTCAGAGACCAACACTTCTCCATCACCCTCTGCCAACCCACCCACATCATGGAAGACCGGTACTCCCTTATCCCACATGATAACACCTGGGCAAATGACGATTGGCAGACTGCCCACTCACGCTAAAAAGAAATGGCCCACATCATGCTCCCCAATGCCCTGACCGAAGCCCTCGCCATCCTTGCTAATACCAAGGGTTGGCAATCTTTCTCCCACGCCCTATGGGGCCATCTTGAAGATGTCGAAAGACAGTGACTCCAGTGGCAGGACCACTCAAACAACATGGTAGTAGGGATGGCTGCCATTGAATGGAACCTCCATGCAGCAGAAGCATGAATCGCTACTCTCCAGGCACAGCAGGGAGGCCCTGCACCACCCCCACCTCCACCACCAGCAGGACTAAATGACCGGCTATCTAAGATCATCAAGGACCCCAGAGAGTTCAATGGAACCAAGGGGAAAACATTCAAAGAATGGTGGACCAAGGTCCAGATGTGGCAGCAGGAGAATGCCCATGTGCTCCATGGAGATACTGTGGTCAAAGCAGTCCTCTCCCGCATGACGAAAGGGGCCAGCGAGTTCACACATGCCCACTTAAACGCCATCATGGGAGGCACACAAATCACTTGGGCAGAAATGTCTGAAAAGATTATCAAGCAGTTTCGCTTTGCCAATGAGCAGAAATGGAACAGGAAGGTGCTGGCCACCCTCAAAGGAGATTCAATGACAGTCGAGACCTACTTGACTAAGTTTGAAATGCATGCCCTGCATGCAGGATACTCTGAAGAATGGCTCCTGGAGATTATGGAGCAAACCACCGACCGCTTCCTCCTTGGTTGATTAGTCATGGAAAAAGGGAGATATGAAGATCTTGCCACGATGAAGCACAATCTCCAAGAACTCAAGCAGCGTAAAAACCTGTTTGATTACATAAGGAAAGGAATGGCAAATCTGGCCGCCAGCAAAGCCCAGGACCCTAATGCCATGGACATTGATGCTGTCCAAACAAGGAAAACCAAATGCTACAACTGTGGTAGCGAAGACGGGCATTTTGTAAAAGATTGCCCAAAGCCAAAAATCCAATGCCTGGAATGCAAATTCCTGGGCAGAGGACACAAGAAAGACTGCAAATGACACAGCAAGGCCAACAGCTGCAATGTGTGCACCACCAAGCAAGACAACAATGTCCATTCATTCTGGGATGACGATAAAAGCACCGAAATTAAGACACCCAGCATGAAGAAAGCCAAAACTGAAGCAAAGGCCCAAGATAAGGGCAAAGGACAAGACTTCTGAAGATCTATTCAAGGCATGGACTTTGAAGAAGCATGGGCCTGGTTCCATGATTATGAAAATCTGAAAAATAAGTTGGAAAAAGCTTAGGCCCGAGTCTTACTGGGAAGACCACAGGCTGAACTAATAATAACAGATTCTCACTCCTCTCTGTGGAAGAAATTATAGATGACAAGGATTCTGCAGATATTTATCAATTACCACCTTTGCTGTCAGCTAGGCCTCCTTTGGAGCTCACCAGGGACAATACACCTGGACTTAATTCAGCTAACAATAAAAACACCAAAAATACGGGAATACCTGACAAAGCCTATGTCTGCACTGCACACCCAGAGTGGGAAATCCTCATGGAGATAAGAATCTGCCCATGGGAGCAACAAGGAAATTATGTAATCCTCAACACACTTCTGGACTCAGGCGCAAATGCTATTTTTATCGATCAGCAATGGGCCGAAGAAAACCACATTCCCTTATTTAAACTATGCCACCCAATCCCTGTCTACAATGTGGATGGAACCCTTAACTCTGCAGGGTCAATTGCACATGCAGCAGAACTAGTCTTCGAGTTTCAGGGTCACTGAGAATACATTACCACCGAAGTGACAGATCTTGGCAAAAACACCTTCATTCTTGGGTTCTCTTGGCTAAAGCACCACAATCCCGAGATAGATTGGATGTCAGGGACAGTAAAAATGACCCGCTGCCCATGACAATGCGCCTGCTTGCAGGACAAGTCCCTATTTGTACAACGAATAGAACAAAAGGAGGAAGAACTCCAGTATTATGTCCACAGGCAGCTGCACACCACGGAAAAACCTACAAACAGCAAGAAAACCCCTGAGGAGCTGGTTCCAAAGGAATATCACAAATATCTAAAAGTATTCTAAAAAAAGGAGTCGGAGTGGATGCCCATTAGGAAGCCTTGGGATCACACCATCAAACTCAAGGAATCATTTAAGCCCAAAAAAGGCCACATTATTCCCCTCTCCATGCAGGAACAGGAGGAAGTAACCGCGTTTTTAGATGATCAGCTCAAGAAAGGCTATATTTGCCCCTCCAAATCCCCCAAATAAGTCCTGTGTTCTTCATGCCAAAGAAAGATGGCCAAAAATGGATGGTACAGGATTACCGATACCTAAATGAACACATGGTCAAAAACAACTACCCACTGCCATTGATCAGCCAGCTTGTCAATAAGCTCAAAGGAGCTAAGTTATTCACCAAAATGGATCTGAGATGGGGATACAACAATGTCCACATAAAGGAAGGTGATGAGTGGAAAGCTGCCTTCATATGCTTCCATGGATTGTTCAAACCCCTCGTCATGTACTTTGGGCTATGCAACTCCCCCGCCACATTCCAGGCAATGATGAATGAACTCTTCACTGACATGGATGACGATGTGGTGGTCTACATCGACAACCTCATGATCTTTACAAAAACAGATGACATAAAAGAACACAACAAAATCATCACTGAAGTGCTGTGCTGCTGTAAAACACTAAACTGTTGGAATGCGCAAGCATGTGCACCACCGATCACGTACTAACGTGCTACCTGACCATACCATGCGGTACCAGATGCCATCCCATACGACGCACACTCAGCCAATAAAATTTTCTTGATGTGCTTTCTCGGATACAATACATTCTACTGTCCCTATCTTTCTTTCTAGTTCCTTCTTATAGTTAGTTTGTGTCCATGCATACTTAAATGCACCATTTTCATAGCTGCCACCTCAGTCTGTTTGCCCTGCATATGACTGAGGTGAGCGCTCTTACTTAGATTGTACTGAACGTTATGCTTACCCGTACTTAGCATCCATCATAGGTGAATATTACAGTCTGTTTGCCCTGCATACAACTGAGCATCCATCATAGCCTTTTAACAGGTTATGAGCCCTGGCCTTTCATCTCACAGACCAAGTACTCTGCTTACCGAAATGTCAACCACTGTTCCTGTTACCATCCACTTGCTCCCCAACAACGTGCCCAAGCTCCATGTCAAGGGCACGAACTGGGTGATCTTTGCCTTCTGTTTTCAGACCGCTGTCAAGGCCAAGGACCTGTGGGGCCATTTTGATGGAACCACTGCTAAGCTGACATTTACCCCATCCCTGACTGCTGACGAAGTCGAGCTACAAAACAAATGGCATAAAAATGAGGATATCTCGAAGCATCTGCTTACCCAGCATATACCCGACTCGACTGCACTGAAACTCTGAAAGCTGGCCACTGTAAAGGAGATGTGGAAAGAAATTGAGCATGAGTATACGGAAAAGGGGGCTTATGTGCAAATGGACCTGCGCACCCAATTCCTCGAGTCCCAGATGCCGAAAGAAGGTGATGCATGCCAGTTCCTGGATGATCTGCAGACCAAGCGAGAGGAGCTCACATCAGTAGGAGTGGAAGTCAACGAGAAGGATTACCGTTCAACGATCATCAGATCCCTTCCCCCACACCTCACCAACTTTGCATCGACCCAGCTTGCCATCGCTCACTTGTATGCTCCGTCAAAGACGATTGAACCTGACATCCTAATCTCGCTTATCAGCGAAGAGGCAGAACGGCAAAGGATGAAACATACCAGCAGGAGTGACGCAAACAACCATGATGAGGCAATGGCTGTAACGTCATCTACAAGGTCGTGTGGATGCAGTCAAGGTCGCAGATCCTCCCATGGAACCCAGTCGAAGTGGCTGTGCTAGAACTGTGGCTCAGATCAGCACCTAGCTGCAAAGTGCAACAAACCACCAAAGGATGGTGAAAGAAACCTCACTCGGATAGTGCTCATGCCGCAATGGATGATGCTGACTCTGAGGATGGAGTATTTGGGGTTATCAAGGATGAGGACGACCTACCTGACCTGATGTCAACAGGATCAGACAGCAATGACGAAGACACACCTGGCAGAGCACAGGAAGTCTCCAATGAGGACAACGACAATTGGTTCTTGGTTACTGGCGACGACAGTCCATGGGGCTGTGAATGGGATGACAAAGAGGATCAGGCGCACGAAGCTGAAGACACAATGTCTAGCAGCTGTGCCGGCCCTTCATACACTGCCAAGAACAACCTGGAGAATGCTGCCATGGAGGTTAGTGATCGTCAAACTAATACGTGCCGTGTCAAGCTATATGACTTGGGCACCACACGTCACATCACCCCAGATTGTGACCACATGCTGAATGTCCAGCCAATCCTGCCAAAATCCTTCACCACTGCAAACCAACAAAAGTTCAGTGCTATGGGTGTGGGTGATCTGATCATTGAGATCCCAAATGGGGTGGAGATCTTGAAACTGCGTCTAACCAAGGTGCTGTACTCACCCAAGGTGGGGTACACACTCATGTCAATTGGTCGTTTGGATGAGCTTGGGCTCTCAACGACATTTGCAGGTGGCTACTGCACGATTCACAATGCTGATAGAGAAACAATTGGGTGCATACCACAATCAACCAAAGGGCTATATCGTGTTGTACACGAAGGAGATGAGCATGCTGCTGCTGCAACAGAACGACTCACTGTCATGGAGTTCCATCGTTGAATGGGTCACATTGCGCCATCTGTCGCATGATGTCTAGCCAAACAGGGTCTAGTTAGCAGCCTAAAAATCGACACATCAACTGACGAGCCTACTTTCTGCGAGTCGTGCATATATGGCAAAGCAACTCGCAAGCCCATCGCAAAGGAATGCGAGGGCCCACGTTCTGAGTCAATTGGTGACATCGTTTTCTCAGATGTTTGGGGACCAGCACCTGTCTCGACACTTTGTGGCAAGCACTATTATGTCATGTTTACAGATGACAGCATGCGACTCACCCATTTTCAGCCATTGTGGCAGAAAAGCAAAACCTTCAAGGCCTACTGCGGATTCGAGGTGTGGCTGGACAGGCAGCTAGCGGCAAAAGTGAAGCTCCTCCACTTGGATCGAGGGGGAGAGTACCAGGGAAAGGAATTCGTACTGTACCTGGAGAAGCAGGAGACTGTGTAGTGCCTCACCGCACATGATATGCCGCAGCACAATGGGGTGGCTGAGCGGCTGAACCAGACCATTTTGGAAAAGGTCTGTGTGATGTTGCCAGCGGACTGCCAAAATTCCTGTGGAGAGAGGCTGCGCATCATGCCATCTGGTTGAAGAATAGAACGCCTACCAAAGTCCTTGCTGGAAAGTCACCATACAAGGCTGTGCTGGGCAAGATGCCCAATTTGAGCCGACTGTGTGAGTGGGGTTCCTTCGTTTTCGTCAAGATGGGCACTGGTACAAAGCTGGGAGGGCATATTGAGCACAGAAAATGGATGGGAATTGATGAACATACCAAGAACACATGCTGCGTGTATTGGCTGTCGAAGCGTATGGTAACTGTCGAGTGCAATGTGTATTTTGATGCCACACCGCATGCTGTTGAGGGGGAGGAAGAACCTGCCATTTTGGGCACCAGCACCTCAGCGCAGCTACCTGTTCCTGTCACTGCTGACAAATCACGCACCATGTCCGTCAAGCCCTCACCCATCACTGTCACACAGCCTCTGGCCCCTGCCACCACTCCAGACTCCCCGCTATCGCCCTCAACACCGTTACCTTCGCCATTTGCCTCACTTCCATCCAAGCTGCCCAAGCCACCAACTCCCGATGAAGATGAGCCCCACGCCAAGCACATCCGAAAGCTGAGTCAACAGATCCTTGACATCATCAGTGGCAAAGCCACCAGCACAGTGCTCCCTCAAGGTGTGCAACCGCCCGATCCTGTAGTCGAAGAACCAGCCCCTCAGCCAACCATTCTCAAAGGTGATGGCATGGCTGAGCAGATGCTTGCCGTCACCGACAACAGGTACAAGCAAGACTACGATGACCGAGAGCTCACCATGCTCGTCGAGCAGGCCAGCACAGCCACTGAGGCACTCGAGCCCACCATGCTGGCTGACACAAGGTGACACCTGGACTGGCCAAGATGGGAGGATGGTATCCATGAAGAGCTTGACACACTCGAGAAGGCCAGGACCTGGGAACTCGTTGACCCCCCACCTAGGGCCAATATTGTTGGATCGAAGTGGGTATTCCGCACAAAAAAGGACACTGCTGGGAGTATTGTGTGCTACAAGGCGTGTCTTGTCGCGCAGGGATTTTCTCAAGTCCCCAGCATTGACTACTTCGACACATACGCCCCCGTCGCAAAGCTCGCATCCATCCAGACCGTTCTCGCCCTTGCTGCACACAAAAACCTCGAACTGCATCAGATCAACATCAAGGGCACGTACCTAAATGATACATTAAATGACAATGAAGTCATCTACATGTGTCAGCTGCCCAGTTATGCTGACCCAAAATACCCCCACCGAGTGTGCCATCTGTGCAAGATGCTATATGGACTCAAGCAAAGTGGTTGCTGTTGGTACCAGTGCTTAGTCGAAATCCTGGTGACCAAGATGGGATTCAAGCAGTGTGAAGTCGACCAAGCCATTTTTGTCAAATGGGAAGGACCGTCACTGACAATCATCGTAGTGCACATCAATGACTGCACGATTGCTGCAAGCACACTTGCTGTCATATCCCGTACGAACGCTAAGTCAAACTCCGCTTATGCGGACTTCACTCCGCAGCAAGAACTCACGAACTCCGCTGCTATCTCGCACTAGAGACCATCCCGCGCTTCCGGACTTTCGTTCCGCTCTTGGTACATTCTCCTAGTCCTCTTATGTTCACCCTTGTATTCCTTTTAGTCTTAGATCCGCTTCTTAGCAAGTTCCGTACCAGTGCTGCACTGCTCCGGCATTCCGCTTATTCCGTCTTCCGTCTTACT
>JBBPLT010000800.1:0-12909 GCA_038089955.1 Strobilomyces dryophilus | reverse complement strand
GAGAGGACGAGATCGCAAGGGGGTAGTGAAGACCAAGGATCCTCGGACGCGTCCCTCAGAAGGTCGGGCCAATGTGGAGAGGAAACGAAGGAGAGAGCAGGTGGATGGGGTTGAGGTGGGATTGGGATAGGCTCTGGGGATGGGGTCTTCTTCTTCTTGGTTGGTTGGCGTCTCAGTTCCGGGGCAAGAAGGCATATTAGTTTTTGTAGTCGGGGCCACCGAGGCAGTGAAAGTGCTGGAGGAGGGTGACTTAGGGGGAGTTTGCCTGGGAATGGGGTGCAAGGGTGGGGTGGTGGCATCACCGTTAACAGTTGTGATATAGAGGGCCCGGATGCCGTGAGGCACATCTTCGATGAGTGGGGCAAGAATGGGGGCCAGCGTGGGGTAGGGAAGGAGGGAAAGGAGGTTTCAAAATCCCCCTTCTTTGAGGGCATCGAGGATGAATCCCTGGAGTTCGTAGAGGGGATCATCCACAATGGATGAGTCCGTAGTGCATTGTTGATGTCAGAGGCAGATGGTCAAGTAGGCGTGGTATGTACGTATGAGTAAGGCGAAAATCAGGCAGTCGATGCAGGCTGGGAGTTGTTCGATGGCGAAGAGGATGGTGGGTGATTCCAGGATGGAGGCATAGAGTAGGCAAATGGTGATCAATGGGAGTGCAACTAAGAGGAAGTGTGAAGGAATCGACATGTTATTTTTATACAAGGGAGACGAGGATTGGTTGGCAACGAAGGGGAGGGTTTTTATAGGGGAGGAACCCTATCCGTCTTAATTTCCCCAGCCACCCCATCTGGTTTCATCCCCATTATTATCCCAACCTGAATTAGTACTGTTATAGGGGTCGTAGTAATGCCAGTCATGGTTGGACATGTCTGTCGGGGCAATGAACCCACACTGGAACCAGAATCCACCATAGCGGAACAGGAACAGATGGTGGCGGTCCATGAGCCAGAACTTCCGTAAAGTGAGGAGGAGGAGGAGGAACACGAGGCAAGAGATTTCGAGATGTGAGAGGTCGATGGAAATGGAGGCCATTGTTAGCTGTGGAGCAAGGGGAAGTTGTGTGGATGTCTCCTTTTATAGTCTTGGAGTTCCGCAGTGGCATGCCATAGGTTCCCTTCCAGTTCCCACGTATTTTCTGATGACGCATAGCCCTTCCATGAGATAAGGTACTGTCTCCGATTTTGGGGTCTGCGGTGTGCAAGTATTGCTTGTATGTCGTATTCCTCTTCACCAGAGATAAGGTCAGGTGGTGGGTTGAGGAAATTCAGACCATGTTCAGAAGTTTCCTTGAAGGAAGATAGGAGGGAGGCATGGAAGATGTTGTGGATTTTCCATCCTGGTGGGAGTTTTAATTTGAACGCCATGGGAGATAGTACCTGGGTGATTTCAAATGGTCCTTCTCTTCGGGGGGCCAATTTCCATGAGGCGTAATTGATGCGGAGATTCCTGTTAGTTAGCCACACCTTATCCCCGACCTTCCATCAGGGGAGTCATAGAAAGATGTGTTCCCGCATGATCTGTTGGGAGCGTTTATGGGTGGCCAATGCTTCTGATTGGGCGGAGTCCAGTTCCAATAGGCGGGTTTCCAGGGCAGGGAGGAAGTTTTTTCTGAGGGGAGGATAGGCACATGGTTCATATCCTAGGATTAGAGAAAAGGGAGTTTTCATTGTGGAAGAGTGGACAGAGGAATTGTGATGGAATTCCACCATTGGAAATAGGGAGGCCCATCATTCCGGGTGTCCATCACAGAAGATACAGAGATAAGTTTCGAGTTCCTGGTTGGTTCTTTCTGTTTCTCCATCCGTTTGTGGGTGATAGGCGGAGGAAAGGGCGACGTTGTAGTAAAGGAGGCGAGCGAGTTCAGGGGCAAATGCAGAGGTGAATTGTGGTCCTCAGTCAGAGATGAGGCAGTCGTGGAGACCAGTGCGGGGAAAGATATGTTGAAAGAAAAGGTCAGCTAAACCTGCAGCGTCCAGGTTTTTGTGACAAGGTGTGAAAATTACCCCCTTCGTAAGGCCATGGTCGACCATGACCATGACAGAATCGAAGCCAGCGGAAGGTGGGAGGCCAGTGATGAGATCAACAGAGATTTGTTGAAAGGGGCGGGAGGTGGAAGAATCAAGGGAAGAAAGAGGGGGAACGGTTGGATGGGTATTTACTTTGGACGCCTGGCAGGTGGCACAGCCAGCAACAAAGTGGTGGATGAAGGTGGACATGCCTGGCCACCAAAAGTCTTTTTGGAGAAGGTGAAGGGTGCGAAAGATGCTGCCATGACCGCCTGTGGGAGAGGAATGGACTGAATGAACAAGATCCTGATGGGTTTCAGGAGGAATATACAGGCAGTTTTTGAAGTAGAGGTTAGCACCATTGAAATACCAGTCATGGAGAGCAGACCAGGGAAGGGGGAGAAATCCTGAGGTGAGTTCCTTGACCATCCATTGAGCAGTAGGATCTAGGGCGGTGTTTTTGGTAATGTGTTGTTGAATGCAGAGATCAAGCGCCCTGGCAAAAATGGAGTCCAGAAGAAGAGTGACAGCTGTGTTATCATCCGAAGTGTCAACATCATCCTTGTGGGAAAGAGCATCGGCAGGGGCCAATTTGGTACCAGGGACATGGATGAAGTGTTACAGTTACTCGAGAAGACGGCCCCATCCTTTCTTTCCCTCCCGTCCCCGACTCCCCAACCCTCGTCCCAAACACCTCTGTCCTCGACAATGACCCCATGGAGACCTCTAGCTCCTCCACTCCCGCCCAGCCACGCCTGGCACGCAGGTTACCCAAGATACCCGGGAAGGACATCTAGAAACCCTTTACCCTTCCATGCGCAACATCGGAACCACAGCCGCCGCAGCTAGACTGCACCGGACCTTTTCTTCTTGTACTTCTACCGCCTCCGTTTCCATCGCTTCCACATGGAGTTCCAGACACGCCATTCCATTTCCCATGATACGCTTCCTTTGATCCTTGAGATTCCTTTCTGACCACGGACACCCACATCCCATTTAGTAGAACCCTCAACCCTGAAGGTTCCCACCCCCTTGCCTCACCAGTATATATAGTCGGGTATTCTCTCCCATGTTCCCTAGCTAGTTCTACGCAATCCCTGCCTAGTAATCTAGTCCACCTTCCACGCACTCCTCGCGTGAGACCATTCGATCTAGCCGACGCTATCGAATCCTTGACCCTAGCCTTCACAAAAGGTTATTAGGAAGAACACCTCCTTGCCTAGTCCGCAGAACGTACTAGGTTTCGTCCATAAGACTTCGCTCTACTTTGAGTGAGCGCTGCTAGGTTACTACGCAATCAGCGTAACAAAAGAACTAGCTCTCTTTCCTCCCTCTTCGCCATAAGAGTAGGAGACTACCCTCGGACCTCCAAGCATACTATGACGCCTCTGGAACCTTAAGAAACAGTCTACGCATACTAGGACGCCTCTAGACCCTTTGGAATTGTTCATGCACACTGGACGCCTCTGAACCCTGAACCCAGATATCGTTCACACACACTACGACGCCTCTGAACCAACCGTGTCCCACAAGAGCTCACCCAAACGACAGGAAGAAAGACTCCACTCTCCCTCTTCCATTGGATGATGATTCCCTGTATTCCGACCACCCCGAAACCTTTCCCCTGAAAACGTTCCCCCATATCGACGACGACCACACATTGATGTCTCAGACATAGAAGACGTATGGAGCACGGCTAGCTCCACAGGACCCTCTGCCCTATACACTTCGGCAGAAACCCTTAACCCTGAACCCCGCGACTACTCCCAGTATAGGAAATCTGTCGCAACCATCGCAGGCACCACTGGCACAGAAGCCATCACCCCAATGGACATATCTGCTCCAAAAAAGACGATCCGAGACCAACCAATCCCGACAGACCCAGTCCAAGAGTACTTTAGGATGAACACCCCACTTGGCCCAGAAATTGCGGACGAATCCGCTGCAGAACCACCACACCCTTCACCTCCACCTCCAGCTGAGGAACGAGGATGTCCTACCAGATGGACTTCAAGGAAGGAAACAACTGCTGGAATCCCTAATGACTTTTCCAGCCAACCAGATGAGGCTCAATGGTGGAGTAACACCATGAGAGCATACTATGAAATCAACAAGGTTTTCTCCCCACAGCAGCAGGTACTTATCTTCCTCAACAAGCTCAAGGACGCATGAGGAAGACTCTTCGCAGAACCTCTGGTAGAAAAGGCTCTAGACGACGATGAGAGGAAGTGGCCCTCCATTTCCTCCATCATTAAAGACTTCCTCACCACATTTGCACCCCATGACACCGCCGCCCATGCCTGAATGAAACTCGGCAAACTCTGACAGAATTTACATGACAAGGAGAACAGTTTTTCTGATTACATCACTAAATTCCAACTTCTTGTCTCCCGAACAGGCATCACAGACCAAGTCACTTTGATCGACCAACTCAATAATGGGATGGATCCCAAACTGGTCACGATGATCATCGCCATGGAGCACCCCCCAATCACCCTTTATGATTGGATTGACAAAGCTAGTCAATTCCATACACAGCAATCCCGACTGGACCTATACCAAAAGGGAAGGATGGTACAACCCTTCCTCTCAGAAACCCAGGCACACCCCGAAAGAGATCTGGACACAATGGATGTCGATACCATCAAAACCTCCCGAAGAAGGACCAAAGAACCAAAGAAGCTTCGTGTGGCAAAAGTACCCACCTACTCCCCAACAATCCTCTCCAATATGAAAGCTGCATCCATGAAAATCCCAGTCAAGATTATAACTCCAGATAACAAGACAATCTCAACCCTAGCTCTGATCGACAGCAGAGCAGCAGGAAACCTCGTCGACATCCGCCTAGTCAAGAAATACCGCTGGCAGAAGCAATGGCTGGCAAAACCAATAGTCACCAAGAACATGGATGGAACTATCAACAAAGAAGGACTAATTAGGCACAAAACCCGACTCCAAATCCATATCGGAGGAGTCGAGGAGGAATGGGACTTTACAATCCTCGACTGCAGAAACGAAAACATGATCCTTGGGCTCCCCTGGCTCCGAACCATGAACCCGGTCATCGACTGGACATCAGGAAAAATAGATCTGACACCAAAAATCTATAGACAGGATGACCCAGTAGTTGGAGAGCAATGCTACCTTGTCCACTATCTCGGAAAAGCACCAGACTCCTTTATCTCCAACGAACTATGGGAAAAGGAATCCCTATCTCCTTTGGAACGTGCGATCAGGCTTTGCAAAACCACGTTATCCACGGAACTGGCCATGGCAGCCAAGAAAGACAAAATCAAACTCCCACCGCAATACGGAAATTTTGCTGGAGTTTTCGGGGAACCAAAGGACGGAGAACTTCCTCCCCACTGACCATTTGATCACACGATTGACCTGGATAGGAATTTCGTTCCAAAGATTGCCAAGGTCTACCCTCTTAACCCCTTGGAGAGAAAAGCATGCAAAGACTTTGTTAACGAACATCTCAAATCCAGAAAAATTGTACCATCAAAGTCTCCTCAAGCATCCCCTTTCTTCTTTGTCCCAAAGAAGGATGGAGGATTCGCCCCTGTCAGGATTACCACTACCTGAACTCCCACACAGTGAAAAACACTTATCTCCTTCCCCTCATTTCCAATCTTGTCGATAAACTTCAAGGGTCTACTCTCTTCATGAAGTTCAACGTCCGATGGGGATATAACAACATCTGGATCAAAAAGGAGGACCAATGGAAGGCAGCATTCATTACCCCAGAAGGACTTTTCGAACCAACGGTCATGTTCTTCGGCATGTGCAACTCCCCTCCCACGTTCCAAGCCTTCATGAACCACATCTTCGGCGATTATCTTGCCGAAGGATGGCTTATCATCTATATGGATGACCTGATGGTCCACACCGACGACAACCTCAAACGACACCGGGAACTCGTTCGTAAAGTTCTCAAACGGTTCCAGGAGCATAGTTTGTTCCTCAAACTCTCGAAATGTCAGTTCAAGCAACGAAAGGTAGAATTCCTTGGCATGGTCATCTCAGCCAATGAAATCTCCATGGACCCAGTAAAACTCTCTGCCATCAAGGAATGGAAAACCCTGACCTCGGTCAAGGCAGTACGATCCTTCCTCAGATTCTGCAACTTCTATCGACGTTTCATCCTGGATTTCTCGGCGATAGTTAACCCACTCAACAATCTCACCCACAAAGGGACACTGTGGGAATGGATGACTGAGTGCGAGACAGCCTTCCGCACCCTCCAACAAGCTTTTCTTTCCAGACCAGTATTAAAGATGCCAGATATTACGCAGCCGTTCTCCATCATGACGGATGCATCTCTTACTGCCGCTGGAGGGATTCTCCTCCAAGCTGACACAAACAGAGATCTCCACCCCTGCACATACTTTTCCACAACCTTCGCTCCGGCAGAGCACAATTACGACATCTATGACAGAGAACTCCTAGCTGTCATCAAAGCCCTCGAGACCTGGGCTCACTACCTCAAAGGCACCAGACGTGTGGTCACTGTCTTCACCGACCACAAAAACCTCACTTACTTCCGAGCCCCCCATAAACTCTCTCGACGACAGGCACGCTGGATGATGTTTCTTCAGGACTTCGACCTTCTCTTCGTACATGTCCCTGGATCGAAGATGACCCCGGCTGATGCACTCTCCCGGAAGGATGAGGTGGACACCTCGGACGACAATGCCGACGTCACTCTCCTTCCCGATCAACTGTTTGTCCGTGCCCTCGATACCTGTATCGTCGAGCGCATCAAGGAAAACACGAAAACCGACCCCACTGCTCAGGACTTGGCTGGCACCCTCGCCTCTGGATTTCTCCCTCTCCCACGCTCCCAAAAGGAGGATTGGTTTTTCGATGAGACGAACCTTTACTATAAAGGACGTCTCTACATTCCACCAGAACCACGTCATGACCTCGTCAAATTGGTACATGAGTCAACCGCAGGGGGCCATGGGGGTATCTTCCACACCCTCCAGCTGCTTCAACGGGACTATTGGTGGCCTGGCATGGGGATGTTTATTCGCCACTTTGTTAATGGCTGTGCCATCTGCCAGCAACATAAAGTCAACACTCACCCCACAGTACCACCCCTCTCCCCACTCTCCACTGCCGCCACCCACCCATTCCAACAACTTTCCGTTGACCTCATCACTGGGCTCCCTCTTTCCGCCGGTTTTGATTCCATCATGGTCATGGTAGACTATGGGCTTTCGAAGGGGGTAATTTTCACCCCTTGTCACAAAATGCTCGATGCAGTAGGCCTCGCTGCACTCTTTTTCAACAAAATCTTCCCTAGATTTGGCCTCCATGACTGCCTTATCTCTGATCGCGGTCCACAGTTTGCCTCCGCATTCACTAGGGAACTCGCCCGACTGCTCAAATATGATGTAGCACTCTCCTCAGCCTACCACCCGCAAACGGATGGAGAAACGGAACAGGCAAACCAAGAATTAGAAACCTATCTTCAGATCTTTTGCGAAGGACATCCGGAATGATGGGCATCCCTCCTTCCGATGGCGGAATTCCATCATAACTCTTCCGTCCATTCCTCCACCCAGAAAACACCATTTTCCCTGATCCTCGGGTACGAACCACGAGCTTACCCCCCCCTCTTGGCAAAACCTTCCTCCCAGCCTTGGAAACCCGGCTGGAACTTCTCTCCGCAGCACGAACGGAAGCAATTGCGGCCCATGAACGGTCGCAACAGATCATGAAAGAACAAATCTTTCCATGACTCCCTAAGTGGAAGGTAGGCGATAAAGTCTGGCTTGATAACCGGAACTTGTGGATCAATTATACCTCACGAAAACTGGCACCCCGACAGGAAGGACCATTTGAAATCGCCCAAGTCCTTTCTCCAGTGGCATTCCGCCTCTGACTCCCTGCTGGATGGAAGATCCACGATGTCTTCCACGCTTCCCTTCACTCTCCTTTCAAGGAAACAAATGAGCATGGACCCAATTTCCACAACCCTCCGCCTGATCTCATGATGACAACGGAGATGAAGAATATGAAATAGAAGCCATCCTGGCATACCGTGGACCATGCAACTGGAGACAATATCTGGTCTCATGGAAAGGCTACTCCGCAGCAGAAAACACATGGGAACCCATGGGCAACCTTCGCCATGCCGCAGCAGAACTCTGTGACTACCAAAAACGGCATCCTCGAGACTTCCCAAATGTATAAAAAAAGATTAAATGCACTGAGGATTGTTTTCAGCAACAACGAACAACCCACCATGTCCTCTTTCGCTTTCACCCGCCATGTCCCTCAATGCCCCTTCTCCTGCTGAATCTGCCATGGCACCGACCACACTATGACCTGGTGTCCCTGCTATTTCTGCCTCCGCTGCTGCCGCAACGCCCCAGGCCACTCCTTCCCTCGCTGCCCGTTACAAAACCAGAAAAATCCAATGGCTTACCCATTCACGTTCATTCCCCCCATTCCTAAACCCACCCCGGACCGAGCTAAGTTTGCTCTGGTCGAGCAAGTCTATGAGGAGGGTAATGTTACAGTTACTCAAGAAGACGGCCCCATCCTTTCTTTCCCTCCCGTCCCCGACTCCCCAACCCTCGTCCCAAATACCTCTGTCCTTGACGATGACCCCATGGAGACCTCTAGCTCCTCCACTCCCGTCCAGCCACACCTGGCATGCAGGTTACCCAAGATACCCGGGAAGGACGTCTAGAAACCCTTTACCCTTCCATGCGCAATATCGGAACCGCAGCCGCCGCAGCTAGACTGCACCAGACCTTTTCTTCTTGTACTTCTACCGCCTCCATTTCCATCGCTTCCACACGGAGTTCCAGACACGCCGTTCCATTTCCCATGATACGCTTCCTTTGATCCTTGAGATTCCTTTCTGACCACGGACACCCGCATCCCATTTAGTAGAACCCTCAACCCTGAAGGTTCCCACCCCCTTGCCTCACCAGTATATATAGTCGGGTATTCTCTCCCATGTTCCCTAGCTAGTTCTACGCAATCCCTGCCTAGTAATCTAGTCCACCTTCCATGCACTCCTCGCGTGAGACCATTCGATCTAGCTGACGCTATCGAATCCTTGACCCTAGCCTTCACAAAAGGTTATTAGGAAGAACACCTCTTCACCTAATCCACAGAACATACTAGGTTTCATCCATAAGACTTCGCTCTACTTTGAGTGAGCGCTGCTAGGTTACTATGCAATCAGCATAACATGAAGAGGAGGTTGAAGTCCTCCAAAAACATAGCCCAGTGGGCTTGTTGATGATTTAACTTATGAGGTTGTCGAAAATAAGTCAGATTCTTATGGTCGGTGAAAATGGTGGTACGATGGGGAGTGCCCTGTAAATAATGTCGCCAAAGTTCGAGGGCTTTGATTATGACGAGCAATTCTCGGTCATAGATGTCGTAATTGTGTTCGGTGGGGCCGAAAGTTTCAGAGAAGTAGGCACAGGGGTGGAGGTTCCCATTGGTATCTGCCTGCATGAGAATCCCGCCAGCAGCAGTGAGGGAGGCATCTGTCATAATGGAGAAGTGTTTGGAGGTGTCCAGCATGGCGAGGGCAGGTTGGGAGAGGAAGGCCCGTTGGAGGGTGTGAAAAGCACGCTCGCACTTGGGTGTCCATGCCCAAACCTTCTCTTTGTGTGGGTCAATTCATAGAGGGGGCGAGCAATGTGGGAGAAATGTGGGATGAAGCGTCAATAGAAATTGCAGAACCCCACAAATGATCGAACTTGCCTGATAGACGAAGGGGTCTTTCAGTCTTTGATAGCTTTTAGTTTAGTCGGGTCCATGGAGATCTGATTGGCAGAGACAATCATGCCAAGGAAGTCCACCCGTTTTTGTTCAAATTGACATTTTGGGAGTTTAAGGAAGAGGCCATGTTCTTCCATTCATCGTAATACTTTGCGGACATGCTCTTGGTGAAGGGTTGGATTGTCAATGGAGTGAACGAGGAGATCATCTATGTAGATAATGAGCCATCCTTTGGTAATGTAGTCCTTAAATATGTGGTTCATGAATGCTTGGAATGTGGATGGTGAGTTACATATTCTAAAGAACATGACGGTGGGTTCATATAGTCCTTCGGGAGTTATAAAGGCAGCCTTCCATTGATTGGTTGGTTTTATGCAAATGTTGTTATATCCCCAGCGTACGTCGAACTTGGTAAACAACTTTGAGCCTTTTAGTTTGTCAATCAACTCAGAGATGAGTGGAAGGGGGTAGGCATTTTTGACTGCATGGGAGTTTAAGTAGCAATAGTCCTGGCATGGGTGAAGTCCCCCATCTTTCTTTGGTATGAAGAAAAATGGAGAGGCTTGGGAAGATTTGGAGGGAACTATTTTTCCGCTTTTGAGATGTTCGTTGATGAAGGCTTTGCAAGTATCTCTTTCCTTGGGGTTTAGCGGATATACCTTGGCTGTCTTAGGGACAAAATCTTTTCCTAGACCTATAGCATGGTCGAATGGGTGATGAGGAGGGAGTTGTCCTGGTTTCGGCTCCCTGAACACTCCAGAGAATTCCTTGTAGTGGGTAGGTAACGAGATCTCTTCCTTTTTGTCTGTCATGGCGATTTCAGTAGAGATGGTGGTTTTCCTGGTTAAGAGGTGTTCTTGTTCAGTAGAGGAAAGGTGGAGGCGTCTTAGCCAGCATTGTTCTATTTTCGAATTGGGGGACGTTTTAAGGAAGCGGAGAAGGTATCTTTGTTTTATGGCATCTGGGTGGTCATGACATTGAGAGTATGGTTTATCTGGGAGAGTGACGGTCCCTTTTGTCCAATCAATGGAGGGATTGCTTTCCCATAGCCATGGGAGCCCAAGAATCATGTTTTCCTTTCCACAATTTATTACTGTGAAGTCCCTTCTTCAATATTTCCAATTCATAGAGTGATTTTTACCTCGTGGCATGCCATTCCTCCTTGATTGATGGTTCCGTCTACATTTTGAGCTATGAGAGGTCATGGAAGGTGCTCTTTTTTGAGGTGATGTTTCTCTACTAGGGCCTGATCAATGAGATTTCCAGAGGCTCCACAATCTATGAGGGCATTGGTGTTGATGATTTTTGCTCCTGGGAAGGTGTAGAAAGATATTGGAATTCTTATTGATGCGGCCTTGTTATTGGATACAAATACAGGAGCGATTGTAATACTAGGGGGAGATGACGTCGACTCACTTCCCCCTTTTAAAAACCCTCCTCGTCTAGGGTTTCGGTTGCCCTTACTTCCATCGGTTCTTCTTCCGGTGCAGGTTCTTTTTCCGCGGGCCAGGAGTTTTCGTCATCTTCATAACAAGCCTTCAGTACCTTGAGGACATCTTGTTGGGTAACCCCTTTCCTTTTTCCCATGGAGGTGATATATTTGTCTACCTCGCTTTGCTTTATTTCATGGGCAGTCATTGTAGTGGCACATAAGTTTCTGAAGTGGCTAGGGTGATTTTTCTGGGGGGGTCATCCGTCCGTCCTTCCTTTGGAGGAACCTTGTCATGGGTGGTTCCTAGTAGAGCATCCTTTCTTATGACAGATGATGAAGCACAGATTATCGTGGATGTGGCGGGCTCTTTCAACTGGGGTGAGACGGACGGCATCTACATCCATGGCATTTGGGTCTCGATGGGGGTGGGAGTCTCTGGGAAGGAGATGTCCTACGGTTCATCCTCGTTTGTACCACTCCAGTCTGGTTTTCTGGGCATGAAATTGGCTTGCCTTTTTGATCCATTCAGAAATGGTAGTGGGTGGTGTTTCCATGGAGATGATCATAGCCATGAGATCGGGGTTAAGTCCTTCATTGAACTGGTCGATGAGACTGACTGGATCCGTGATTTTCGATTTGGTGGTGAAGAGCTGGAATTTGATCACGTAGTCGGAAAAGCCATTTTCTTTATCCCGAAGGTTCTGAGAGAGGCTGGCAAGTTTTCCTCTGGCAGCAGCATTCTCATCATGCAAGGTAAAAGTTTTTAGGAAGTCGTGAATGATTTCTCCTAAAGAGGGATCCTTTTCTTCGATCACAGGGTCTAAGAGTTTCTCAAGAAGTGGTTCCGTGTAGTATCTTCCTCGTCCATTATTCATTTTGTTCAGGAAGATGAGTCGTTGTTGCTCAGGAGAATGGGCATTCTGGTTAATCACAAAATATGCCTTCATGGCGTTGCTCCACCAGCAGGCATCCTGTGGTTCCCCAGAGAATCCATCCGGGAGTCCTGCTTTGGCTTCTCGTGCCCTGTTTTCTTCAGGATCAGCCATAGATGCAGATTTGGGTGGGGTTTCGAACCGAGGGGGGTTTTCTTCAGTATCAGGGTCTAGGGTTCTTTCGAGAACATCTACTGTAAGAGGTGGGGGAGAGACTGGTCCTTCTTTGAGCAATCTCCTCTCTCTGGCTGACTCGCTTTGGGTGGGCGAGACTTCTCTTTCTGCAGCAGCGATAGTTCCCGCTAGACGGGTAGTTCTTACAACTTGTTGGGTGAGGGGAGGGAAAGGGGAAGAGGGTGTTCGAGAGGATCCGGTGATTCTTCGGGGTTGTTCAGTAAGGATTTCTGGAGGGAGAGAGAAGAGTCCAGATGGTTTGGGTTCGTCGTCAGAGGAGTCCACTCTAAATCTGGAGGGAATGTTGTTTCCTGATTTCTCCCTTCTCTGACGTGGAGGGGAGGAAGATAAAGCTAGTTCTTTTGTTATGCGGATGCATAGAACTTAGCAGTGTTCCATCTGAAGTGGAATGAAGACTTTCTCAAGGGTCTTGCATCGTCTTTCAATTGACAAGTGGTGGCTAAGAACTATGCTTGGCACAACGGATTTTGAGATGTTTGAGAGGGACTTAAATGTGTACCTGAATGTCAATGCGAGACTCAAAGTTTAGTTTGACAATTTGCCAATGGTGATATTCCAAGTATGGGTCTTACTAAAATTGCTG
>JBBPLT010000799.1:0-12916 GCA_038089955.1 Strobilomyces dryophilus | reverse complement strand
CGTTGACAATCAGGTTCCTGACCACAATAACTCGAGCGGATGAGTGAATGAGGAGATATACTACATAAGGTTTGTAGGCGCTGACTTGCCATTCCTCGCAGTCGTTCCGGCCCTCAAAATCTCGTTGTCAGTATCTTGACACCCGCGAATCTGGCATCAATTTTTAATCTCCACGTCGAAGTCGGACGAACCATGCCTTTCACAGTTCCTCGAACCTGGTTCACTTACAGGCTAGAAGGTCTGCCTTTGCCGTTCACTGGCCACTTAAGGCACATTTCATGGTAAAGATCTTCTAATCTCCAACCAACGAGTATGGTGGTTTGACTTTGAAGGAAGTGCGGGTATACTCACGATCCGAGCGACCAAACCCTGGTCTATGTAATTCTTCGCATCTAATCCCGCGATTCTTACGAGCGTTGAACTATCAATCAGTAAGCAATCTCTGACAAGTAGATCCCCGTCGAAGCGGAGACTAACGAAGACGAGTGGTTTCAGGAAAATGATGGCGTCGCCTGTGTCCTGCTTTGGGATGTAAAACGGTTTGGCATCATTGCCATCCGTAATCCGCGGCAGCGTGGGTGCAGTTCTCGATCTTCTGTACGTGAATTAGGTGAACCTGGTCATGGACCTGTCGTCGTTATCGGCCCACTCTTATGCCCTGCGCGCGTAACGCGCGATGAGACCCTTATCCCGGTCATCGCGGGTGTAATGTATTGGATGACGAACTCTCGTTCACCACTGGCAGGAACCAGGCTGCTCACACATTGTCCTTCGTACCTGCTGGTCGTGGCTTTGGAGCATCAATAGAGTTCACCCAAATGTGCCATAGATAACTTGGGTTGGACAGGCAATATAATTCGGTATGTACGACACGCAGTCCCGAGCCTTTTACTCATATTCACGCCGGGATCCAATCTATTCTCTACTTGTAGAAAAATATATCAGCAGTAGCGATGGTCATCCAGCCCGTGTTTCGCCATTGTGAGGAGTCTGCTGTACAAATACCGTTCTGCAACTATGCTTTATCTTCTAAGAGAAGTATTCAAAGTTCAACCTGACTTCAGCTCGACACCGTCGGCGTATTTACTGACTAGGTCATATGCAGTGCCCTGCTCTGTTGCTGCGTGACGACTCCCGTTACCTAAGCCCGAATGATGCCGAACACATCTCGTCTGGATTCGTTGACGGCATCAGTAGTGTCGGCGGGCATCTTGCAGCTGTCCATGAGGGCAGCCGCCAGGGTAGTCCCTATCCAAGATAATTTATTCCAAGACATGACTGGCGGTGGACTTCAGACCAAATTCCGTGCATGAAATAGGTATGTGAGTGGTACGTGACGGACACCGCCCACCGACTTGGGACGTGCTGTTACTGACTCGCAGTAGTCGTCCGCTCCCGTTACAGTATCGAATCACTCGCAGGTTTTTGAGAAACTGGGGTCATTGATCACTGATAGCACTGTCTGACGCCGTTTCCCGTGCCGTTGAGCAAGACGGTCATCAAACATTCACACGTACTGCTTGTGGTCTGAGTTGTTTTTAGCACGCAAGCCGCCCACACGACTTCCCGTTGAATGGCAGTACCTGAACGATTTTATAGCATTCTGAAACAGGAACGCGGAGATCGAGGAGGGACTCCCGGTCTGGCGCGCATGCCAAATGAGTCGGGGTAAGTCGGGCACATTGTACAAGTCCAACCGGCCAGTAGAACGTGCCTGGCTGTTCTTCTTGGCGACCCGGTCATCGGGACACCTTGCAGGTCCAAAACATGTCAAACTGATCAGGTTGCATGGGACCAAGGGCAGTAGAATGCCGGACTTCAGTAGACCCTCTTGCCAACCCATCCAGCCGATCAGGCAGCAATTGTGACGAAGCCCACGAGTCCCTAAGAACGTGACGCCGCCGCTAAGCCTTGGTCCACACTGGTTATTATACGGGCTATGAATCGTACAGTTGGTGTGCCGGAAAAAATCCGAGCGCGGCATCGGATCTAGTCTGCAAAATATTTTCGTGGCTCAAGCGATGTCAAGAATCAGTGATTCTATGCAACAACAACAATTTAGATGATAACGGTGTCCAAGCTGTTGGCCACAATATCGTGGAAGAAGAAAGGAGCGGTACCAGTACCGCCGCCAAGAGGCTCGGTACGTCTCGGAACTTTCCGAGCTACATCATCGCAAACAGTCTGCAAGCCTGCTAGTCGCAACCACCAACTCACGAGTATCACTGCGGTTCAGCTGTTTTCATACTCAGTGCTGAGAGCGCCTGCTTGTTCGATGAAGGCCTCGGGGCCCGGGCTGGCCTAACCGTAAGCATACGACGAATTCCCTCTTTGAATGTTGCTCTGTCCGCTCGCCGGCTGGGGGAGGAGAGGGAGGATGGACGGAGAGGAGAGCCTAGGAGACAATTTTATTCTAATAGAAGGAATGACTAGGGTAGGGCGTGAGCTGCGATCCCCGACAAGGTAGGAGTGGCCGACGACGCATGGAGCGAAGCGGCGTACCCGGCAAGTAGGAGGAAGGCGAAACAGGTGAATCCAATAGTGGGTGTGGCAGCCTCGGAGAGCCTGAGGGAGCGCACGACAGTCTCAACCTGAGTGCATCAGGGAGAGGAGGGAGGGTACGAGGCTGTTTTCGTAGCGGGTTTTTGGCAGCCTGGGCGACGACGAGTGTGCGACGGGCTTGACTCTAATTCTGAGACTTGACCAGGGAGGAGAGGCGCGATGGCGCGAGGTTGCGGGCATGCGGAACCTCGGTGAGCGTGCGTGACGACATGTCAGGTGCACGACGGAGGTGGCCGCCGCTCGGCTTACACCGCTGCGCTGTAGTCCGAAGAATTAGCCTGCCCAGGAATGGCTCCACTCGTGCCTCCGACTGCAGGGCCTAGTCCATCACGCTCACTCGTCTTCCTGTGAACTGCATCGTAGCGTCGTCGTTATCCACTGCAGTGACCACGGATGCTGCCGAAGGTAGTAACTTTCTTCTCATCCTATCTCGCGAGCTTCATCGACGCTCTTTCATGCTCTGAGCTTACCAGGGCATTGACTTGCAAATCACCGGCAATGATCTCAGAGACAGCCAACTTCCCTTATGTCGACGGTCATCAAGAGGAAATATTCGGTGTCTCATCCACAAACCGGTAACCCGTTAAAGGGACTTCCTTGCGTGTGCCACGTTATTCCTGGCACTTACACAATATCTGACTGGACGACTACAGGCAGCTTAGTCCTCGGGTGTGTCGTGGCTCTCTGTATTGGACGGCGTGCTCTCGTCGGACGTTCTTCGCCATTGCCACCTGGACCTCCTGGACCTCCTGGGTTACCATGGGCTGGGAACGTCATCGGTGTGGATACAGACGCACCATGGATAACGTATTCCAAGTGGGCGAAGACATACGGTACGTTGGGCACGTGTGGCTTCACGTTCTCCACTGAAGTTGCATGAGCAGGGGATCTAATTTATTCTCGACTGCTAAAGGATGTGATAACCATCAATCCGGAAAAGATCGCCAAGGACCTGCTGGAGCAGCGTTCTAGGAACTACTCGGACCGTCCGTACTTTATCACAAACGAAGCGTGAGGCGTTCGGTCCCTTTGTACGGTTGACGGAACTTGACCCACTCCTCAAGATGTGGAGTAGATTTCAGTACCGTCTTCTTGCCATATGGCGACCGATGGCGATCGCATCGGCGACTTTTCCATCAGACCTTTCGGCTAGATGCGATATCCAGATTTTGGCCCTATCAAGAACACAGGGCGGGCCTCTTCCTTCAGCGCTTGTTCGACACTCCAGAAGAACTCCAAAATCACGTCTTTGATACGAAGCTGAATGCTGTGAAAAAGCTTACTAATTCCTCCGTGTGAAGATATACAGCCGCGGTCGTTATGAATGGCACGTACAACTACGGCCCAGTGTCACGAAGGGACGAGCTCGTCGAGATGGCGGTCAAGGTGTTGGAAATTTCTGTTCCCGTTCTTCGTCCGGATATCGCCATCATTGTGGGCGCATTTCCGTGGCGTGAGTATATCTCTTTCATGTTTAATCACGAGTCGAATCGGTTTCAAGTGCTCCGTCTCCCGTCCTGGTTTCCCGGCATGTCGTTCAAGAGACAAATGACGGTGGTTCGCGATTATTCGAAGCTGTATCTCGAGCGTCTGTTGCAGCATTCCCTTCAAGGAGTGGTAACGGCTGTTTTAATCTTCATCTCGTGCGCGCGTTAATCGCTCTCATATACTAGCCAAGTAGTGACATCGTACCATCGATGGTGCACGACGCACTGCGTCGTGCAGAAGAGAAAGGCGTTTCATAGACGCATCATGGATGACTGACCTCAAGGAGGCGGCTGGGGCCGCGTTTCTAGGTATGTATGCCGCTTGGTTAGCTCGTGGGATTCACCACAGATTCACATCGTCTGACTTGTTGGCTGCTTCAGAGACCGTGAGTGGCTGTTTGCATGCATGGCAATCATTGTCCTTGACCCTTGAAACAGTCCAACTCGGTTCTGATGTCGTTCTTCCTGATGATGGTGCTGCATCCGGAAATTCAGGACAAGGCACATGCACAAATCAGTGCTGTAATTGGAAAGGATAGACTGCCTAAAATCGATGACCGCCCTCTGCTGCCCTTCATAGATGCTATTTTCCGGGAAACGCTTAGATACAGTCCCGTTGCTCCACTCCGTGGGTGATTCTTCTATTATCTCTATTTTTTTCCCTCACCTTGGATTGCACAGCGATCCAGCACGCTGCTGTGGATGACGATGTGTATGAAGGATTTCGTATTCCGAAGGGTGAGCAATGGACACGCTCCCCGAGTGACCGGGCATCACCGACCCTCGGTTTCAGGTGCCCTCATTCTGGCGAATTTGTGGTCAGTACAATTTACTTGATATCGAGATCAATCTCGATGACAGGGATCGCTAGGTCGATGGCGCATTCCTCCAGATTTCCAGAGCCATATGCATTCATGCCGGAGCGATTCCTCAGCGACGATGGCTTGCTGAAGCCCAACGACATTGAACACATTGCATTCGGGTTTGGTCGACGGATCTGTGTGGGGAGACACTTTGCAGAAGCGTCCATCTGGTCGGTCATGGCCAAGGTGTTGGCGGTGTTCAAGATACTCAAATCGTTGGACGAGAACGGGGTAGAGATCCCCGTGGAGGAGAAGTTCTCTGCCGGTATCGCCATGTGAGTGACGCGCAGCCTACTCAATCGCCTCGATATAGAGCGCGACGCTGATCGCCCCGAACAGACACCCGCTTCCGTTCAAGTGCAGGATCGTACTGAGATATCCGGGGATGGACGCTGAGAAACCGGAGCAGTTCATCGTCACGAACGCTCCTTGATATAACTCCTTTTTTTGTCTTAGTTTTCCTGTCGAGCTTTTCATCCACGAAAGTGGTTGACGACACCGATCGAGTCCACATTTAAAACGAGAGCAACGAGAAAGCTTCGTTACAGCTCAAAGGAATCGTGGCTCTTGGCGGAAGCAATACCAGCACGCCAGCACGGGCCGGTGTGCCGTAGCTCGGAAATCCTGAGCCACTTTCCGGTGCCACCGCCACGCTGTCCTCTAGCTTGCACCATTCAACTTGACAAATGGAGTTGTTTTCCTTTCCATTCTTCGTGAGAGACAATGAGGAGTCTCTATCTAATTGTTGCATTGTGATCTCGCCATATCTCCTTCGTCAACTCGCCGGGAATGTAAGCGCAAAAAAATCGCTATCGTCCGACCGATCTGGACTCGCGTCGCTGTCGTCCAATGGGAAAATTAACGATGCCATTCTTTGTGTCCCTGGACTCTCAACGGTGTCCTTTTCTGACACCATCTTATCAGTTCCCCGTCAGGCGATAGGATTTCCAGGGACAGCGAGATTTCCGCCGCCTTTAGTGACCTCTGCTTTCGTGGCGCTCTGACTACGTTGCCGTGAAACGCTTGTCACAGTCGGTCCAACAAATTGGACATGTTGATGTGGAGCAAATTGGCCCTTTGGCGCACGATAGGCTTTTCTGCGAATGGGCAGTCGGCTCCTTCGGGTGATTACATAAGCGCTTATTGACAAGCGGCGCCAAAATGGTGTGCCAGGCATATCCATATAACTACCAGGATGGCTCGAAAGTTCGGCCCAAGCACGTCCGCACAGGTGCCTCGGGCAGGGCCACGCTACATTCATCCACCATCGCTGTCCAGACGGTCGTTCGGCGTCCAAAACCCGTTCAAAATGCAGCAAGATGGCGAGATTGCAGACGCTGGACACGACTCTCGCAGACCCTCGCGGCGCACTTCCTGGATACGACCAAATGTCTTGTCCATGTTCGCGAGTCAAGACGAAGAGCTTGGCGTCAAGTCTCCAGCGTCGGAGCGACCGCCTATACCGAGCGCACTGCACGTTAGGGAACCTGACTCGACGCCCCTCCCGGTGTTGTCTATGATCGTGCTGTCCGTCGTGAGTCCATCCATCGTCCACTTTCCGATGCCCTTCTCAGCGTCGAGCAGACTGTTCTCGGGGAGTTCTTGTCTGCAAACGTATCGATGCCGTTCCTGCTCTTCATGGTTAAAGGTGCGACCCTATCCGGCGTTGTGTCGTGTGACCCCTTTGAGACGTTCGGGTTTCCAGGTTTCAACGAGTTTCAAGATGAATCAGAGATTGCCTTTTACACCGGCATTCTAGGTCACCCCACACGGCTTTCATTCTCGGGCACGCACTTACTTCATCCCCAGTCGCTGCATTTTTTCTCACACAGTTCCTTACATCTCTCCTATGGGTGTGTACCAGCCATTTTAAACGTGTCACTGGCCGGTTCACTCTGATGTCGCACAGGCTACCGTCGCTGATAAGCACGGTGGTCGGACGGTGCTATTTCTCTCCCTGTTTGGAAGTGCGGTCACCGTTTCGATATTCGGAACCTGCACTGCGTTCCGCCAGGCACTCGTCGTACGATTGCTTCAGGGTATCTTTGCGGGCGCAGTTGGGGTGGCGCGCGGATGTGTTGCCACTGTAACCGATGCCACCAACGAAGGCAGAGCATACGCCATCATGGGGTAACCATCTCTCGTCATGGGTGTCTCGCAGGGCCACTGACGAGCATCTGACTGTAGCTTCTGTTGGGGTTTGGGGGGTGTTGCAGGTGCCATCGTTGGAGGAGCATGTGCGTCTCCCTATGCTCGTTGAACTTCGAAACGGCTCAATTGCGCTTTCAGTCGAGCGACCGGCAGACAAGTGGCCGGAAGCGTTTGGCCACATCTCGTTCTTCGTTGATTTCCCGTACTTCTTGCCATGCGCTATTGCGGGGAGCGTTACCTTGATTGGTGCGACTCTTAAACTTTCAACTTCAGCCACTCGCTCACGTCCACGTAGGCTCGCTCTTATCGCTTTTCCTTGGCAGAGATGGAGGGCCGAGGGAAGGCACCATTCGCCTTCCCCCAGAAAAACCCGGGAATCAACCGTCGCCCATCCTCGAGGAAGATGAAATTTTAAACGAACCATTTGAGGATGAACAGTCCACTGGGTTGTTCAGCGCCCTCAAACGAAAAATCTCGCGATCATTTTCCGTCTATACCGGAGCCAGTTCGCCGGTCGTTCGTCCTTCCGAGATATCCACCGCGCCGTCGGTTCCTTTGATTTCATCTCCTTCCATAGAAAGACAACGCACGAGCCGAGCGAACGGATCCGCGTACGGGTACACTGGCAATCAGCGACATCGCATTGCGAGCATAATCAGACCACGTAGGAGCATGGCAAGCACGCTAAGAAGTGGGCCGAGTACTCATCAGGAAGGCCATCAATCGTATGAAGTCTCCGAGCTCAATTTCACTCAGCGATTGCTCATGGCAAACGAAAACGCGGTGACGAACATTGCAGACTTGTGGGTCGCCGCTGCAATGAACGTTGACAACGAAGAGCAGTACGACTACCAGGTTGACATGGCGACGGACGAGGAGCAAGCGAGGTTCGGTGGGGAGGAGAGTATCGACGAACAGGAGGCTTTGGGAACACCTCGCGGGAGACAGGATTGGCGGCGCATCGATAGCCTGGCGCTCTCGTCCCCGCCTCGTCCGCCCTCGGCAGTGTCGAGGTTGGCGTCAGCTCGGGGCCTTGCCCAGCGCTCGCTCTCGCGAACATCGACGTGGGGCTCACCCATGCCCGGAGGCGCCGGTCTTTCCCGTCGGTCGTCGACAACCGCGCCCAGTATCTTTGCCCACACGGGTGTCCGGACTCCGGCTGCAGTCCTCGAGGCGCAGCTGCGCGAACCGGAACCTTTGGACGCGCTAACACCTATTCCAGAGCGCCGCGGCGCTGCCGATGGCACTGAAGCTGGCGCGGTGGAGGAAGTAGCAGAGAAGCCTCCATCTTTGACGTCCCAGCTTCCTATCTTGGTCATCGTACAATATGGGCTGCTAGCGCTGCACAGCACGACCCACGATCAAGTGTTCTTGTCGTATCTTGTCAGGTGGGTCGGATTTGTTTTTGGTGTCGATGACGTGCCTGACGAGAACGGCAGCGACTACGGATCTGGAGGGCTGAACCTGAACCCAGGCCACTTCTCGCAACTGAGTATGTGTGGCTCAGCATGTTACTTCGAGTGCTCCTGATCTTATTTCATAGTTGCTTTGATGTGTCTATTCCAGATCGTCTATCAATTCCACCTCTATCCGTGAGTGGTTTGCGCGTCGCCTCTCCGATATCCTGATGCTGAACTTCTCTTGCAGAAATATTGGGCACGTATCTACGTCTTTCTCTCCGGCTGCAGAGTTCTGACGTCATCGTCAGGCCTCCCCGTGGACGGTTCTCTCACATGGCAATGTTCCGTCTCGGCTCGTTCTTGTTTATTCCTGCTTATCTCACCGTCACGCTATACCGCGTTTTCGCAAGCGCGACCGACGAGGCCAACTTTTTCCTCATGGCTGGTAAGTCTACGCCATTGTCATTCATGCCCAAGTTTCACCGCCTTCCTCTCCTCTAGCTCTGTCCGTCAGCACGTAAGCCCGTTCATCCCTGCTGATCCTTTGTACCCACGCTGGCTGACGGAAATGCACAGCGCCGTTCGTTACTGTGGTAATACGTTCGCGTACACGGCCATCGCCATCCTCGTCAACTACAGTACGTGCTCTACCGCCCATTGATACGCCGGGACTGATCCGTTCCTCGACCAGTGACACCGCCTGCGGCAGTCGGGTTCGCCAATGGTGCGGCGCAAAGCATCGTCAGCCTCGCACGTTGTATCGGACCGATCCTCGGGGGCTACGTGAGTCTCGTCACTTGTCTTGGCCCGACTGCTGACGCGACTTTCCCTCGTTGACAGCTCTGGGCGGCGAGCACGCGAGATGGTCCATCTGGATACCCGCTGGGATTCTTGGCATGTGCGGCGGTGTGCGGGTTCGCCGTGGCACACAGCTTCTTGATCCGGTAATTCGGAGGAGAGACGATATCGCGTTCCTCGTTCCTCGTTTGGCGTCCCGCGCGCTGACCACGAGCCGGTGTATGTACGTCGGGCACGTCAGGGGAGCGTGTGGGTGCTAGGCGCACTCGAGTGAGTCATTCCGTGTCGTATGTCGTGTACGTCTTTCGTCATTGTCGTCGTCCCTGCATTCCACTGTTGCCCTGGTTCTGTTCGCCGGCGGACATATCGGACCCGTCTCCTTTCGTCTTGTCTCGTGTTGGACGGCATATAATCACCGACATGAACGAGTGTACTATATAGTATGTTCAGTTTCAAGTCGAGAAGCGAAAAAGTTAATGTCCCGCCATGTTTGAAAGTCGTCTGACAGGAAGAGACCGAGAGGTAAATGACTTGGCGTCATGTGTAACCGGGGCAAACACGGAAGCGACCACAGCGACACCATCTGAGCATCATCTCGGCTCGAACACGTGCCACCACTGCCAGGAACTTACCACTTACGCGAATCACTGCGGTTCCGGATTGACCCAACTTCACTACATATCCAGAGTCCCCAAGAGATGGCGATTGTCGTGCCGGTGAAGCAACAACCGCCGCCACCAGTCGTGCAAATGCACCGTACTCAGCGCGCGCGGTCGAGCCCGGTGCCCTCCTCGAGGCCGAGCCCAGCGGACCACCGCCCGTCTGCGGTGGTGGCCATGAGAAGGCTTTGCATAGATGGGGCCAGTGCTGTTTGAAGTGCATGAGCGTGCCGTCGAGCGCTTGGTGCATTCTGACTAGGCGACGAACGATGTTTGGGGGAGGGAGACGTGCCAGTGGGGCGACAGAGGAGGAGTGGGATCGGAAGGTCAGCTGACGTGGAGCCCGGGTGCAAACTGCAGTCCCATTCTGTGACGAACTCGTACTCGAGGAGTGGTTCGCGGTCGCGGGTGACGAGCATGCTCATGTTGATCCCGGACCACATACCGCCGTAGTGCCAGATGACGAGCAGACGGATGTCTATGGTATTGTCCTGACCCGTACGCGGGCCATACGTGATGACTCATGGTAGATATGATTTTCTTTCCCACCCGTATCTCGAAACTAAAAGATCCTTCCAATCCAGCAGCTAAAAGGATCCTCCAAGAAAGCACAACGGTACCCGCAGCACAGTCGGCCGCTTAACTAAAGTTTATGGCTGGTGATCTTGTTGTGAGTTCTCATCCTGATCAAACTCTCCTATGGTCCTAATATGGTTACTCAAGGCGAATGTTGCGACGGGTCTGATCAGCTTGTCGATTCCGACAATGCCATGCCAATGCCTATACTGCTTGGCTAATAGGCGTATCTCGACAATGTGACAATCTCCGTTTGATGCCGATCCTCCTTTTACACTGAGTGAATAGGCTCATTGTTAATGACCTGGGTAAATATCAACAGAGCTGCCGCGGGTTGGAAAGCAGGCTGAACATGGATCGTTAGCCGACATATTAGGATGGTTGGTGAGCCTTCACGCACCACTTCATGACCAGCCTCGAAGACTCGTCTGTGTAGCGAGTCAGTGTGTCAGTGCGAAGATAGTAAAAGCCAGAAAACCGACACCAATCCAATCACAACTGTAGGATGACAGATTATAAGAAAATGCTAGCGATGAGCGTATGTAGATACGTACTCGATATCAGCGTCACCAGCCTAGCGCAGAATCAAGCTTCAGCTTCTTTGGCACAACTAGTGGATTCACACACCCAAATTAACATCTTCAATCCATAATCCGCTAACTGTGAAAGTTGTGGAAGCCAGGACCGTGGGTCCTATAGAATAGTTGTTAATTCGGATGCGGTCAGCCGTTTGAATTGGACGAAATACATCACCAGTGTTCACAACTAGGTAATATGGAGTGTCGGGACATTTTTGGTAGGTAGTTTCAGCACCAATCGCGCCCTTGATCTCTGGAAGGTTCAAGAAATTCACGTGATACTCTGGAGGGAAACAACGCGGATGAATTTTGGCGGAGATCATAGGGGTCCATGTTGCCGACTGCAGGAAAATAGATGTGGTCGCCCTGTTGAGTCCACGTGAAGCAGATGACAACCCTGAGGACGTCCTACATACGCAGTAATTATCCGCTTGGAGACAGATCTTGTCAGATTCAGGGGAGTTACCGACGGCAATCTTGCTCTTGCGCGACACAGCCGTTGGAACCATAGAGGGAATCGTAGATACGTTTCAAGGTGGCATTGGATTGAAGTTGACCGTACCCAGGAGCATCAGCTACAAAAGTGTAATATGCAATGTTCTGGATCAGGGGATCATACCAGCCACTACAACGAAGATTACTGAACGAATACGAACTTAGATCTTTCGAAAAGCTTACTTATTGATCATCAAAGCACTGACAACGAGAGGTTCACCGTGGATCTCTCCGCAAGCAATCAAGGCATTCTGTTCCTCAAAGTATGTCACGAAACTAGGTCCATAGTGCCCACCGTAGCTCTCTGTTGCAAAAATGAACCTGGTTATACAGTTTGAATATCTCTGACTGCCCAGAGACAACCATGGTACTCACTCGCGATTCGCGTATTTGGAGAACAGCTGACTCTCGAAAAGTAATTGGAACGCTTTCCACACGAATGGTGCAGCAGCCTCTGTGCTGTTCACAGTGTCAGTTCCATAGGAGAATCCGGCGCTGATTGGCTGATCGATGTAGATCACTGGGCGACTCGCATCTTGAGTCGTGTCTCGAGACAAATCATATAAGTCACCCACTATTGCTCACGTTGTTCCAACTGGCTCGTCGATCGATTAGAAGTGATCACCGTGCGATCAAATTCTCACCTGTACGGGTCGAGGTACGTCGTACTTCCATCTTCGTTCACAAAACATGGTCCATTTTCTGCAAACGGAAGTATATGATTCGCATTCATTTTTGACGATAGAGAAACTAACCCTGGAAGAGACCAATCATGGAAGAACATCCTGGACCGCCATTCAACCTGTGCAATGACATCACATTTCACTTTGGGACCCACATCCCAGTAAGACACTTACTAGAGCGTGAACGGTGCAGTCTCTGGAGAATTACGGGCCTCAAAGAACCAGAACCACTGTCATCAACGTGTCAGTGGTGGCCGGCCTTACTCAACTGTGCTGACCATTGACATATTTGCTCCGACATCAATGTAACCTGAATACTGGGCCACGTCTGGGGTAGTCTCACATATGTCAGAGTTTGCAACATAGCGAAGTTTGTGTCGTTCTGGATTATGGAGTGGAAAACCAAGTGTCTTGTTGGGAGTGAGTTCGGAGTATCATTAGTTGACGAAGCTTGAACTGAGACAGCTCCTGTGAGGACCGTGGTTACTAAAGAGATGAATGAATGAATATGCATCTCTGGCAGGTAGAATGCCACTCCCAGAGTGAAACGCAGAACTCGCCGAGGAAAAAGAGCAGTTTTCTTATAGCAGTTTCATGTGTTGATAAGTCAAGCCTGAAACTACGAATCTCAGCTCACCACCTAGCTATTTTGGCTGGCACTGCG